>PVIH01012021.1:7479-65803 GCA_004025045.1 Sigmodon hispidus
AGAATCAATCTCCCCAAGGACCCAGCAATACCACTTCTGGGTGTATACCCTAAAGAGGCACATTCACACTCCAAAGGTATTAGCTCAACTATGTTCATAGCAGCATTATTTATAATAGCAAGAACCTGGAAACAACCTAGATGTCCCTCAACTGAAGAATGGATTAACAAACTGTGGTACATCTACACAATGGAATACTTCTCAACAGTAAGAAAAAATGATATCCTAAAATTTGCAGCCAAATGGATGGATTTGGAGAATATCCTCCTGAGTGAGGTATCACAAACCCAGAAAGATAAGCAGGGGATGTACTCACTCATTAGTGGTCTCTAAACAAACAAACAAGAAAAAAGCAAAGCATGCCCAAGCTGAAAACCACAACCACTAAACAGCTTGGGATCAGAAACATCCTGGACTGACCCTTCCAATCCCACTACATCTAGAGGAACACCTGACTCACTCTTGAGGGAGGGGGGACAAAACTGGATTTGCCAGGAGGGGAGACTGAAATAAGCTTTATTGGATCAGTGGGACCATGGGACTGTCTGCAGCCTGCCCAGGGAGGGGATGGGGAGTTGTGGAGAAAGAAAAAATGACCTGATGTGGCGGGAGGAGGAAGGAACCTTGAATGGGGATATACAGGGATAGGAAAAAAATCCAGAGGGAAAGCTGAACACAAAGTAATTTTATGTGTAGCAAATTATTTGCATTATCACAAGTCATGCTTATGATTTTTATTTTCTTTATAGTTAATGTTAACTTATCAGCATTTTAAATTCAATTTACTGTTTTTCTTGATAAATACAAAATAAAAAAAAGAAAAAGAAAATGTGTCTCCAATTAAGGTGTCTTCTGATTGCTTTAATAGAGAGATGAATGTCCAATAGCTAGGCAGGAGAGAATAGGCAATACTTCTGGAGTGAGAGGAAGAATCCTGCGTGAGATTAAGACAGCAAGACTTGGAGATAGTTGGCTTTACAGTTTCAAGGACAGATAACAAGACACATATTAGAATGTAGATTAATAAGTACTAAATTAAGTTATAAGAGCTAGCTGGGAATAAACCTAAGCTAAGGACAAGCTTTTATAATTAATAGGAAGTCTCCTGTCATTATTTGGGTATTGGTGTTTCAAAGATGACAGACTGTACTACCCTGACACCAAAATTATGTAAAGATATTAATTACCAAAAGGTTCCACTAATGTGTTTGTGACACTGATATATACACACACATATATGTTTACACACACACATATATATACATATACATATATATAAACTTTTAAAGTAATTAAAAAAAATAGATAGTCTTGGTGGCACATGCCTTTAATAAGAGCACTCCAGAAGACTGATGCAGGATGATATCTGAGTTTGAGGTCACCTTTGTCCACAAAATGAGTTCCGGGATGGTGAGAGCTACACAAAGAAACTCTGCCTTGAAAGTCAAAACAAAAACAAGAAGTGAAAAATCAAGTTGAATCCAACTATATATGAAGGGATAGAATATCCAATCAAGTAGAAATTTATTCTTGGAACTCAAGAGTAATCAAGGTATCAACTGATGAGGCATAAAATGTGGTATGTCCATATGAAATGTTACTCAACAATAATGGGAAAAAAAGTAGTACATGCTATATAGATGAAACTTAAAACTTTTATGTTATATAAGTAAATATGACTATAATAAACTATATTTTAATCTTCTATTTATGATACATCTAAAATAAGCAAGCCTGTAGAGACACAAAGTTGGTTAGTGATGGTTGAGGTGAAGATGTGGGTAAAAGAAAATTAGAAAGAAATGAACAGTGACTGCCAGTAGCTAAAGTTGCTTTGGGGAAAAACTAAAATGATTCGACATTGTTTCTGGTTAGTGTAATGTGATGCTGGGTTTTATGTTCACCACTGAGCTTTACTTTATAAACCACCTACATCTTACTTTTTAAATAAATGGACTTCATAATGCAGACATTTTTATCTTAAGCTGTTAAAATTAATGCATCATTTATGTATGTGTTTACAATATCAAGTATTCAGCTTTGAAATCATATGCAAGTAACATTATATGGACCAAGCAGGGTATTTTATATATTTCAAAATATATTTGCATCCATCTACCTGTATATGTGTGTGAATACGTGCATATGCAAATATGTATATGAATACGCACAGACACACACATATGTGTGTGTATGTGTGTGTTTGTGTGTCTGTGTGTGTATGTGTGTGTAATAAAGCAAAAAAATAGGCCATGACAGTTTTGTAAATGGGAGATCATAAGAGTGGGCATGAATCTGAGAGGTCTGATAAGTGAGTTTGATGGGGTGCATGATGTAAAATCACCAAATAATAAATACATAAATTAAAAAAAGAAAAAAAAAGACCATGAACAAAGGCCTGGGTACATACACAGGGTTAGAGAAAGAAAGGGGAGTGGATCAATGTAATTATATTTTTATTTCAAAAATTAGAAAGACTTAAAATTAAAATAAATACAACATTCCACATTAACAAACTGAAGAATGATTATCTCAATCTGTGTATTAAAAAAAAGCATTTTTCAAAATCCAGAAACCACATAGGAAGAGAAAGTAGCTCCTTCACTCAATAAAGGTTATATAGAGAAATGTATAGTTAACATCACTCTGTGTGGTTCTCCTAAGACAACCCTATTAGCCCTTCAGTGATAAGAATACTATGATTCAGGGGCTACAGGGTATCTCCTTGGGATACTGATCTGATTAAATATAATTTCATAATAAATTTTATGACCTTTATCAGATTTCAACATCAAAGGTATGCTCTAATATTAGCACTTTAGTGTTTATGAATATTTATAAACAATATTGGCATTCTTTCTGGTAAGGTAACCATTTGTAAGTATTCATAGCACATATTGGTGTTTTATTTGATAAGGCAACAATTTATGAGTATTTACAGTCATTGTTGGTGTTCTGTTTAATAAATTAAGCACTTGTGAATATTCAGTCAATCATGGTGCTCTATTTGATAAAGTACTCATTCTAGGTGTGCAGATGGGATTGTTTACTTGTTAGTTACTTCCTGCATTGCTGAAGCAAAATAACTGACAAAGCCCTAATGGAGGAAGAGTCTTCTCTGGCTCACATTACAAGAATACTTTTTCTCATGCTAAGCCAGTCACAGAGGCTAAGACTAAGTCAGCCCACCACATTGCATCACAGTCGGGAAGCAAATAATGATGGATGCAGGTGCTCAGCTTGCTCACTCTTTTCTTCGTTCCAGGACCTCTAGGGCAGGGAGAAGTCTTGTCTAAATTCAGTATGGATCTCCTTACCCATATCTAGGAAGCCCCACACAGATACACCCAGAAGGTGACCTAACCTGGAAAGCCCATTAACAACAAGCCTAGGGGCTTTGCTATATCCATGTAAGCTGATATGACCATCCCAGTCATTTTTCCTGTCTTTCAAAATGAAATAGTTTTTCATTTGAGTAAAAAAAATGGTTTAACAACAAAATATATTTGAGAGGGAGACATAATCAGTGTTAGAAAGAAAGAAAATATTAGTCATTGGACTAAGGCACTCGGTTACTAGGATTAATATTTTATGCTCAGTTTATGGGAGAAAAGCCCTACAAAGTGTAAAATTTGACATTTTATCTAGAAAGAAATAATTTTTACTAATATAGAACTTTAGAGTTGCTAGAGAATGTCTATTTTGCCCCCATAGAAGACTCCACACCGTATACAGATAGACAATACTAACTGGGCTCAGTGGATTATAAAAAAAAAAAAAAGAAAGAAAGAAAAGGAAAGAAGGAAGGAAGGGACAGAGAGGAAGGAAGGAAGGAAGAGGGAGAAGGGGAGGAGAGAGTGAAGAATCTGAAGAAAGCTGGGAGGAAGGAGTAGGTGCCTATATGATCAACCTGCATTGTACAATTTTTCTAAGACTGTTTTAAGATAGAGAAGAGAAAAATAATTATTTAAACTCTTCAAGATCAACCGGTTAAAATTGTTCACTCTCAGAGCTAGAGAGATGACTCTGCTGTGAAGAGCATTCTTACATAAGACCTGACAGGCTCTGTTCTTTAGGCACTCAGGTTAGAACCTCCTATAACACCAGTTTCAGGTCAGAGTCATACCTTTTTCCACCTTCCTAGTCACTGGCACTCACATGCACTACACACAGATCTCACACACACACACACTTAAAAATAATAAAATGAATCTTTTTAAAATTTGTCACACTTTTTAGAATTTTTATTATTTGTCATACCAGGAAAGTATGGTTTGTAACTATGTGCATGTGTGACTGTGCATGTCTTGAAATGAACTTCACAGAGAGCACTGCAGCACTGTGAATGGTGAGACAATTAAATTTCCCATTAGTCACTTCCTAACCATATGTATACAACCTTGCTTCCCATATTCATCTGTCTCTTTTCAATTTCTTCTTTTCCAGTTTTCACACTATACTTCTGTCTTAATTAGGGTTTTTATTGCTGTGAACAGACACCATGACCATGTCTCTTATAAAGACAACACTTAATTGGGGTGGCTCCTTTACAGTTTCAGAGGTGCAGTCCATTAGCACCATGGTGGGGAGCACAGTGGCATGCAGGCAGACATGGTGCTGGAGCTGAGAGTGTGACACCTTGCAGACAACACTGTCACACTGATGGAAAATTGAGCAAAAGAAACCTCAGATCCCACCCCTTCACAAACACACTTCCTCCAACAAGGCTGTACCCACTCCACCAAAGCTACACCTTCCCGTGAAATTATGGGGGCCAATTACATACAAACTAATACACCTTATTTCACATATACACACAAAAGCTTGAATTGTTTCATTATAGTACATATTTTAGGCCAATATTATCTAAAATATACTATTATTTGAGTTCCAAATGCCATTTGCTCCAAATCAAACTGAGCCTAACATTGCAATAATCCCTTCAATTCTTTCCAAATACTAAAATATAAAGGGAAGTAAATGGAATTATACACAAAATCTTACACTTATCTTAGGTGAGATTGATGTTCAGTGTCTGTTCCCATTCACCACTTCAGTCTGCAGGTTGCATTGGCTTAGTGAAGTGCTAAAGCCAGCGCAGCCAGCACATGGGAAGACACCACTCAGAACCATTTCTTTCAAACACCACAGACACAAGGCTCCTGTGGTACATGATTATTTCTCCAGAGCAAGGAGCACTTCCTGAGTTAAATGAGGTCAAATTAAGTATTTTTCTATCATACTTCTTCATAATCAATTTATTTCTCAAAAAAAAGGGATATGAAAATGGTCTTAAGAACATTATGCTTCATGGCTGGGGAAAGGGGCTCAGTATATAATGTGCTTCCTGCAAAATCATAAGCATAAGGATATACCTTAGTTGTGACTCACAGCACCCATGTGAAAATTCAGGAACAGTGGCAAGTATTTATGATCTCTGTGCTCAGCTAGTGGAGCCTACACCTCTCTGAGGTCTAGACAATCAACAAGGACCAGGTCCAGGGAGAGACTTCTGTCAAAAATAAGGTGTAAAGCAAAAGAGGAAGCTATCCATCATCAAACTCCAGCCTTCACATCTGCATGCAGAATCATGGGAACCTGTACATGCATGGCTACACATATACTACATAATGCAACACTGAGTATTGTGTTTTATGTCTAGTCACAAATTTGTACAAGAGCAAGGAAAAAGACATCCTTTTTAAAATTGTTTTCAGGTTGGAAAATGGAATACAAAGAAGTACATACAGCAAAAGGATGATAATCTAGACCCACAAAGCCCTGGTGAACCAGTAGAATTATGGAAGGTCAAGTATTATTAGTGAAGCCTAAATTGATACACTGTAGAGAACAGATTATGACTGTGTATTCTGTACATCTGTCACCAAGAACACACCTTTAATCTACTCTCTGTAAAACAGAAACCAATTCCCAAATGTGTATATATTTTAATTAAATTTAAAAAGTTAAGTATTCTCAAAAATATTGAGCAGATATAGTACTAAGAATGTGGTGCCTATACTTTTAGGATATTATCATGTATGTAAGAAATATATAGTTTTGGAAAGACTGCTATGTGCCTACCTGATGCCACACATCTTAGGCAGGTAAAAGATAGCTATGGGCCAGCCTGGGTTCCATGGTCCAAGTTCGCTGAAGGTATCCATGCCTGGACTGCTGCCTAGGGCCATATCTGGGTCTATAGTCTTACTGCAGTAGGGATCTATATTGACATCCATGATCTATGTTGCCACCAAGGCTATGGGGATGCTAGAGTCTGGGTCACCACACTGTGCCATTTTCAGGGACAAGTTGTTCTAAATGGCCTGTGCCTCTATAGGGGGCTATGGTATCATCTGGGCTCAGGCTAATGCCTAAGACCATATTTAGGTTTATGGTCCTATTGCAGCCAGGGTTCATGTCCATGACTCCTATTATCATGAAGGGCTGTGTGTATTCCCAAGGTCTGGCCAGTGACCTGAGACCAATATTGATTTCCAAGGGCCATACTGCCACTGGGGTCATACTGCTTTGAGTGGCTTATGCTGCCACCAGAGGTATTGTAATGTCTAGGCCAGAGCTACTGCAAGAGCCACATCTGGGTTTATGTTCCTACTGCATCTAGATGTATGATGATGTCCATGGACCCAGGGGGTTGTAGGAACCATGTATATTGAAATCTAAGGGTTATGCTGAGCTGGCCCAGCCTGTGATTGGCCCTGGGTTAGCTGACCTTGCCCCTCACTGATCACCGTAGCAGGATAGATGGCCCCGGCCTTCATCACAGGCATGGGAGAGTTCACCCCAATGTCACGAGCCTAGGAGACATAATATGCCTATCACCTGAGAAGGGCAGTCCCAGTGGCCCAGGCCAACCAGCTCAGCTACCACCCAGACCCATATCCTGAGACTTGGGTTGGCCCACCATAACATCTACACTATCTATGACCTACTGAAGTTCATAAAGGAACTTGTCTTGCCAAATAATAACCTCAGGATCTCCATGAGTCAGGGTAACAGCAGAATGTCTGAGAAGAGTTTTGGTGAGGGTCTAGTGATGATGGTATGCCAGAGGCTTTGAACTACACCAATGACTCATTACACTGAAAATTTTGTGGGTAGAGCTGATTGGACAAAAGGGTATGCTGCATGACACACTGCAGCTACCAATGCCACTGGGATAAATGAAGAGGTGTTGAAAAAAAGGTGAATAAGGTGGGATTTTTCTTTGGTTGTGTTTTGTTTTGTTTTTAATTAATTTGGTAGAGTTCTTTTGAGAGAGGATGCTGCAGGGATGAGTGTTGGATATGGAGGGGCTGGGAGGTGAGTGGGATTGAAGGGCATGGTGTGAAATCAATAAATAATTATAATATATGTGTATGTGTTTATAATATATTTTTATATATACATATACAACAATATATGTATATATAACAATATATGTATATATGACAATATATGTATATATATATGTAATTTTATTGGTTTTTTTTTACCCAGTTCTAAATTGAGTTAAATAAAAGTTAATTTCTCCTACACAGAACAACTGAAAGGCCTGCGTAGAAGCTCGTGGAAATGTGAGGCAGCATCAAACAGAATCAAACAGAAACTGGATTGGTGGAGCAGGGCTGCAGGACACGCCCCCACATCCACCAACATATGTGGCAAGAGCATCCTTTAGAACATTTTCACAGTTCTGAACATTTAAAAAGTCCTCAGCACTCATTGACAAAGGAGATGTAAATTATGACATAGTCATGAACTAGAACTTTGTACACAGTGAAGGTGAGTGTAATACAGACATCAGGATGAATGAAACTTTAAGCTTCTGAATGAGAAAAAATTCAAATTATATATACAATAAAAATCATTTTCAAGATTTATAGACTGTCAAACTAAACAATAAATTGTTTATAAACACATTTGCATATAATATTATTATTGGCCTAAACAACAGTAAATATAAAATTGGATTCAATCTTCAGGGACAGAAGCCATTGGGGTCTGGTGGCACCAGGTCACAACCCCAGGAAACAGGAGAATGACACGATCAAGGTGTGCCTGAGCTACAGAACAAGGTCAGGATGAGCTGGGTCATGATGAGGATGGACCTCGACATCAAAAATTAAACCATTTAAAAAGCATAAGTACTTAGCTCTGTGGTGGGATGCTTGCCAGCATGTGCAGAGCCTCAGGTTCAACAGTCAGTACTGCAAAAAGACAGAGGAAGCACTGACTGGGAAAAACACCTGGAGGCTGAGTGGTACTAGTAAAGGTTTGTGGTTGGGACTGGTGGTTCCAGATAAATGCATTTATTGATATGCTGTTCAACCTACGCCACATAGGATATGCCCAGTGTGTCATCTCGCCGTCATGATTCTTTGCAATGCCTCTTTTAGTTCCCCCTTTCCTTCTACTTCTCATGCTCATGATCAGGCAACATTGCACAGAGTCCATTGAAACTGAGCAAGTGAAGGTGAAACTTTCTGGATTTTCACAGACTTTGCTGCTTCTTGACCCCTGAAATGTCAGTTATTGTGTTTCAAAATTTGCATTGCTGTATTTGGGTCTGGATTTGTAGCCTGATTTAGCAATTCAAAATACAATATGAATACTAATATATGCTTCTCAACTCACAGTACATTATCCTGCAAAACAAATGAATAGGCCCAATTGAGACAATCTATTGTTTAATCTTCTGCCATCCAAATATTGACTCTTCTGATAATGCAGCATCATTACCAAGAAGAATCCACAGCACTTAAAATGCACAAAGTATCGCAGAACTCTCCACACATTTTATTAACATTCCTCCACAAAAGGCTGTTGATGGCATTTAATTCATATTTTAAAATCCTTTCTGATTTACTTAGCTAAATCTCTACTCACTTTTTCTAATTCTTTATTAAACACAAATTTCCTTTATATCCTGGTAGAGTTTCAAAAATAGTATTCAGATGGGAAAGCCTATTGAAAATTATTTGTTTAGTTATTCCCATGCTGATTTTGTGAATTACTATAGTTTACATAAAATTATTTTAAAGCAAATTATGTATTTAACCATGCTAGATGGATATGGTGACTATGTAGTGGTTTTTTTTTTATAAATATAGACTCATAACATTTTAAATTACTGATTTTATTTCATTTTAAATTATAATACTTAAATGTGTTCTACAATTCATAAATTAAATACAAAGCAAAGCCAATTTAAACAAATAGAAAAATAAGTAGTCTATCTGAATGTATTGACCCTAAAACATGTAAATTTGAAGACAGGAAAATAAAACCAAGGTTCACTGGTCTGACCACAGTTTTCCCACATGATCTTTGCTCCATTTTCTTTTCATATACACATGAAATATTTGCCTATGTCCTGATGTCCTAGTACAAAAGAGTATATATTATTAAAATAAAATGGACTATCTTCATTTTATTGGAATCATTCACACTTTCAAAATGTGATAGAAATTGTTCTAGTTTGCCTTTCTTTTCTTTTTCTGTGATAAAACACAATGACTAAAAGAATTTTTGAAAAAATTAATTTATTTAGCTTATGGTTATAGTATACTATCTGGGATACAAAGGAAGGACCAAGGAAGCAAGAACTGAAGCAAAGACTCTGGAGGAATGGTGCTGACTATCTTGCTTTCTCTACCTTCAGCTACCTTTCTTAAGTAGCCCAGGCCCACCTGCCTAGGATGGTACTACTCAGTGGGCTGAGGCGTTCTAGCACAATTAACAGCCAAGAAACTATCCCACAGGCCTATCCGACTGAGCAAACCAGTGGACTTGTCAGACTGAGCCAATTCCTCAGTTGAGTTTCACTTCCCAGTTGTGTCCAATCAAGACCAGTGATTAGCCATTACAGGTGTTAGATGTGAGTACATATCCTGAAGTAACTGTAGAAATCAGAGCAGTATGAAAAGACCATAGCTGGGGTGGAAAAGAGAGGGAACTATCAGGGTACAAATTATCTGAATTGACAAATGGAAAAAATATGGCAAAAGGTCTCTAATTATGGAGGTGAAGGAAATAAATACAAAAAAAAGAGATGGATGAGAACAAAATAACAGTAAAGATGTCTGAAAAAGTCATGAGAAATCATATTATTAACTATTTACCTAAAATGCCTATAACACATGTAAGACAATAAATACATATATATGTGTGTGTGTCCATGTGTGTAATATATATGAGCTGACACAAGCAATCTATACACATGGTTCAGAGGCCTTCAAAGCTGTATCTGCCCTGGAAACTTTCTCTCTAAACACTAGTTTCCATGATACATAACAGAAGGAGAAATGGAAACTTCCAAAGGAAGGAAACAACCAACATCCCTACCCAGCTATGATGCCTATGGCAACAAGAAGTCATCTAAAGGAGGGAACTTCAATTTAGAAAATGTCTCCATAAGGTCAGGTTGTAGGCAGGCCTGTACAGCATTTTCTTAATTACTGATTGATGGGGATGAGCCCAGCCCACTGTGATTTGTGCTCACTCTGAGCAAGTAGTCCAGGGCTCTATAAGAAGGCAGAATGAGCAAGTCATGAGGAGCATGCCATAAGCAGCACCCCTCTACGGCCTCTATATTAGCTTCTGTATTCAGCTTCCTGCCCTGCTTGAGTTCCTGTCCTGACTTCCCACTTTGATAGTGGTGTTTAGTAAAAGCAATGGAAAACCTAACTAAGTCACAGCCACAGATATATTTAATTCTCAGCCCTCAATAAGAATTTTGATGAGTAAAAATAGATACAGGGGTGTGTCACACAGCCAGAACACATGAGTTTCTATTAAAGAGCTGTATAGACTGTGGGTTAGGTTAATAATTAAGAAAAAAATTGACTCCCAATAGTCCAGCTATTTTAAATTCTTTTAAATAAAAGATTTGTTTATTGGTATGTATGCTGTATACAGAAGAGGGTACCAGATGTCATAATAGATGGTTGTGAGCTACCATGTGGTTGCTGGGAATTGAACTCAGGACCCCTGAAGAGTAGTCAGTCCTCTTAACCTCTGAACCATCTCTCTAGCACCTGCTTAAATCCTTTTAACCTTAACCTTAGAAGATGTGTTCACAGATTTCACAGTGTATAATAGCTGAAACAAAGCTTTGAAAATAACTTAAAGTTCAACCAAGATGTTTTCATCAAATAACTTTGAGGTGAAAACCCAAGACAATTTAAGTTTAAGAAAGGCACATAGTTGAATGAGGAACTCTTTAAGGTCAGGGAACAAGAACAAAGCAGCCCAGTTATCATAAACTGAAGTACCTTTTTTTTTCTAGAATTAGTTGATGACCAAAGCTGATGATTAATACCTTATACCCTCATACCTATTTTTGCCCTCAGTCTCCTGATATAAAAAGCCATTAATGAGTGTACCCTAAAGATTTAAAGTTCACATGATTCTTTTACATATTTTATATATGTTTAGGTTTGTCATTTTCTTAAGGAGTCCTTATAAATTTACCTTTCAAATACTTACCTGCCAGGGGAGATACCATGATCACAAAGGACGAGGCTTATCTATTGCACTCAGATGTGCTGACCCCTGCAATTTTCCTAAATTTGGGAACCTTGCGGCATAATTTGTGGTAGTGAGGGACTGCGTTTGCGCTCTCCTCTGGCCAAAAAAAAAAAAAAAAAAAAAAAAAAAAAAAAATTACCTTTCTAGATCAATAATAAAGTAATTGGCCCTTTCTTTGTTAATTGCAAAATGCAGTATGTCAGTTAAGCCCTGATGGAGAAGAAAGAATACATTGCTTGCTCACACCATTAATCTATAACCATTTGCTTCAGTATGGATGTATGTGAGTTCTTGGTATAATTAGTTTTTCACCTCTAATATGTAAAATGCTTAATCATGTAAGATATATGGAAAACATAATTTTTTTTTACTGTTTGTTTAGTAGTCATTGTAATCATTCACTTGAAAAACAAAATGTAACCACATTGTAATTCCTATATTTCCTAAAATATTCTGCTGGGGGTATATGAGCTGTAAGAACGAGAATAGAGACAGCAATAAGGAGAGCTAAACCTGGCTAGAAGGAAGGTATCAAGAGTGGGAAAGTTACAATAAGTTAGAGAAAAAAAACAAGAAGAATGAGAAGGTTAAACTGAGTTAGAAGGAAAACATCAGAAATGAGAGAATTAGAAAAAACGAGGAGAGAAACATCAAGAATAAGAATAGAGTTAAAAGGAAAACATCGAGAATGAGAGAAGAAAAGCACCAGGAATAGAATATGGAAAAGAAGAATGAGGAAAAGATCTGAAAGAAACCACCAAAAGAGTGTCTTTTTTTCTTTTTTATTGTATTTTGAAAAATCAATATTAAATTTTATATAAAAGGGGCTGGAGAGATGGCTCAGCGGTTAAGAGCACCCTCTGCTCTTCCAGAGGACCCGGGTTCGATTCCCAGCACCTACATGGCAGCTAACAACTGTCTGTAGTTCCAGTTCCAGGCAAACACCAAGGCAAATAAATAAATAAAGTTTTAAAAAAAAAAAAAATTTTATATAAAAAAGTAAAACATGCAGGATAGCTAAAAAGAAAAAAAAAAACCACACAGTAATAAAACTTCTCTTTTCCCTAAAATACATGAAACATAAAAAACAAAATCTAAAGCTCCTCAAGCCAGGTTAGGCTCAGCTACAGATGAAGAAAGCAGAGTAAGTCTAAGATATATAAAGAACTCAAGAATCTAGAGCCCAAAACCTTGAATAACCCAATCAAAAAATGGAGTTCAGATCTAAAAAGGGAATTCTCAGCAGAAGAATTACGAATGGCTGAAAGGCACCTGAAAAAGTGCTCATCATCTTTAGCCATCACAGAAATGTAAATCAAAACAACTTTGAGATACCACCTTACACCTGTCAGATTGGCTAAGATAAAAGACCCAGAGGACAGGTTATGCTGGAGAGGATGCAGAGCAAGGGGAACACTCCTCCATTGTTGATGGGAGTGTAAGCTTGTTCAGCCACTTTGGAATGCAGTATGGCAGTTTCTCAGAAAATTGAGAATCAATCTCCCCAAGGACCCAGCAATACCACTTCTGGGTATATACCCTAAAGATGCACAGTCATACTCCAAAGGTATTAGCTCAACTATGTTCATAGCAGCATTATTTGTAATAGCAAGAACCTGGAAAGAACCTAGATGTCCCTCAACTGAAGAATGGATTAACAAACTGTGGTACATCTACACAATGGAGTACTACTCAGCAGTAAGGAAAAATGATATCCTAAAATTTGCAGGCAAATGGATCGATTTGGAGAATATCCTCCTGAGTGAAGTACCACAAACCCAGAAAGATAAGCAGGGAATGTACTCACTCATTAGTGGACTCTAAACAAACAGACAAATAAGAAAAAAGCAAAGCATGCTCAAGCTGCAAATCACAACCACTGAACAGCTTGGGATCAGAAACACCTTGGACTGACTCCTTGGATTCCACTCCCCCTAGAGGAACACCTGACTCAGTCTTGAGGTTGGGGGGAGAAAACTGTATCTGCCAGGAGTGGAGGCTGAACTAAGCAATATTGGGACAGTGGGACCTTGGGACTGCCTGCCGCCTGCCCAGAGGGCAGGGAATGGGGAGTTGTGGAGAAGAGAAAATGACCTGATGTGGTAGGAAGGGGAAGGGACCTTGAATAAGGATATATAAGGATAGAAAGTGTGACTTCTTTGTTCATAATAATAAAAACAAAGGCAAAAAAAAAAAAAAAAAAGAAAAAGAATGTCTTTTTCTCTAACTGCCTCAGATTAAAATAATAAATAAATAAAAGTCTGATATGCACCTAAACAGTGGATTTGAGCCCTGAATGTCCCCTTCACAAGACAGTGATACGAAGAAGAGAAAAATAAATAATAATAATAATAATTAAATAATAATAATGATTAGGTAAAAAAAAAAAAAAAAACCTGTAAGCCATATGCAGATGAGTCCTGATAACAAAGCCAGAGGCACTAAACAGTGCTATCTGAAGTAGCCTAGCATAGGCCTTACCCTTCAATAATAAGTTCCCCATATCAAGTGAGAGTCCCACATTTAAATAAATATGTAAGTGGGAAACACAGGGGATTGTCAATGGACAGGCTGACAATGGGAAGCCGTAATTCCCAGAGGTGCTGGAGAGGAGTGGCAATGGAACTAAAGGTGATTTGTCAGCAGCTTTTATTGAGAACTGGATTATTCTAGATTCCTATTTTCCTACACTGTGAAAGAACCCCATCTTAAGGAATGAAAGATAGTGAATAAACACCTAACAGATATTTAACCAGCCATCTCCTCTCTAGCTGTCACCTCCTACACATGTAGCCACCTCTTCACAGTCCATTACTGTCTACATAATGTCACACTGACAACCCTGTCTGAGACAGTAACAATGATCTAATAACAAGTGACAAAACACGGTCAACTGAAAGAAAACCCAAGGCAATGAGCACACCCCTTCCCTAGGTCATCTAGACCTGTAAGTGACTTCAGATCAACAGGTTTGCTTTACCACAAACAAGATTTTGAAAGCAGATGACAGTCCATACGGCCATGGACTAGAGAAGATGGAAAGCTGAAGGGGTCTGGAAACCAGAGGAGTCTAACCAGGAGAGAAAGAACAGAGCTGGGAGGAGGGTGTCGTGGGAAAGAGAAGTGAAAACGAAAATTAATCATACCGAGTAAAGAATCAGAGAAAACCCCAATGCATACTTTCCTGGCACTGCTGTTTCCGTCACTCATCAGTTGCTAAGATACACTTTCACACTATTCAGTGTTGTTTTGCTTTCACTTAAACATCTTAAGAGAATTCCTGCTACTTAGAATTAATACAGTTCAAGGAACTTGTTATACAGGGAGAGCTTATATTCGAGCTGAACTTGCCAAGCTACTTAAAATGTACAAAGGAACTTTAACCTTTTGCCAAATAAACGGATGTTAGGGCCAAGGATACAGTAATTGTTGACAACTGCCAGTGTAAATACTTCTCTTACTATTTGAATCTAAGTAATCTGTAAACAGGAAATTGCAGGATAAGAAAGAAGAATGTCCTTTCAAACACTTAGGAAGAATATTTCAGATGCATAATCACTTGGTCCTTTGTGACCAATGTTTCAGTGCTTATCTCTGCCCAGTAACATGCATGAAACTAGTTGTAAAGTGATATGTATTTTTCTGCAGTTGGTATGAATTTTCTTTAAATTATAGGGGCCTGTGTTGTAACTTTTTAATAAGCATTCCTAACTAGCCACACAAAAGTCTACTCTGAGCTACCAGTACCACCAACACACGCTCTGTTAGATTCTATACCCAAGTCAGGATGCCTCAAACTTCTCCAGAGCTCTTTCTTGCTATGTAAGTTACTTAGGTCCTAAAGGTGTCCTGTGTATGGGAAGAAGCAATATTCCCAGGGCCACAGTTTCCCTTGATAAATAAATCCCCTAGACTGGAGTCCTAAGTGAGGTATTGAATTCAGAATCCAAAAAGAAAAACAAAAGAATGAGCCACTGAACAAATGAATTTGCTCCTCTACTTTTGCCTTCTAGGATCTTTGAACAAGCATTTGGAGTTTACAAACAATACTCAGATAACGGGACAGGCATATTTGATTTACATTAAAAGAGTTCTGTCGAGGTTCTTCATTTTCCAAGCATCATTTTTCTTCCTGAGACATATCTCATACAGTGTATTTTCTACCTTGTGTTTTACAAACTGTGTTAATTTGTAAATGTGGGTAGGTTTGAAATGTCTAGATACAACTTTTCTCAGAGCAACCCTGTAGCATCTCTGCCCCGATATCCATTCTAGTGCTTTCTTCCAATCTTAACATGCTCCTTGGGAAAATGAAGAAAGTCTTCATCAGTTGGATTTCATTTCAGGTTGGACAGCAGGGAAGAAGGCAGGTCCTGATGGAGGAAATACGAACAGTCAAGCTACAGTGAGTGGCTGAGAGGTTGCGAGGTAGCCTATGTAAGGAAGATCAACAGCCCACTGTGAGTGACATGTGTATAACACTCCAAGTACATGAACTACATTCTTTTCTGTAAATATTTTTTAAATCTCACAACTAATTTGAGACTCATAAACTAAAGACCATAGTGTTTTATCTGCACTACTTGCAATATGGAAAGAAAAGAGGACAATGATCCCCTGAGTCATACCTGTGATGTATCAGCTAATACTCTTTTACATGGCATTCACCCTTTTGTGGCAGTAGCTTCCCATTTTGAAAAACTCACACCAAATTTACTGGCAACAATCACATGTACTCCACCCCTTTTTGTTACACACACACACACACACACACACACACACACACAAACTCACACACAGCTTCTGACCTACAATTTTCTGCTTTATACTTTTTTCCTTAATATTTGATCATTCCCTAGTGAATCATTTTCCATTTGTCTTGATTAAAGCTCACTCTATTGATTTCTGCTCTTTCTCTTCCTTCTCAGAAACCAATTGTATATTAATCTATTTTCTGTAAAATTAGCTATTCCTCCTGGTACTAGATAACATTTAGTAAAGTTTTTTAAATCTAACAGCATTGAATAACCTCCTTTTAAATCTTCAGATGCTGTCTTTAATTTGGGTAGGAGGAGAAAAATCAGTGTACTTCATTCACCATATGATGAAAAGTTCTCCATGCTGTGGCAATATTCTTTGGTTTTTGGTGGAGCAAATTATAACATTTAAAAATCACTTATCATAAATGAAGGTTTAAAGTATGCTTTCTGTTTTCTTACATCATAGCTATGATATTTTTAAAATATTGTACTACCTTTTATTGTACTTTCAGTGTACCAAATATAGTGCACATATATTTATTTAATCTTCAGTATAGACCAAATAATTAACACTTAAGTTATTGAGTCCACATCATATAGAGATGTACAGTCTCAGCCTAGATAAAGTATAATCCATTTTTAATTTAGTTGTTAAGCTCAAGTCTATTGGGAGAATGCTACTGTTCTGCCATACTGCTGAATGATGAAGATCAAGTAGTTAACAGATGTGTTCTACTCTCATGGACCTGTGAATAAGACAAATCTCTGTATTGGCCTCATCCGTATTTCTTATTGCACACAGAAATGAACACATTAGACACTATGTCAAGAACTAAGCTTTCTTCTATCTCAGTGTTTTTATATGTACCTTCGCAACCTAGTCTCCCTCCATCTCAACTCAGAGGAAAAAGAGCCTGCCCACTTCACTCAAATCTACTACACCGATCTAAACTATGATGTGGCTAGTGTGCACTCCCAGCCAGCTAAAGAACCAGTTATTTCAAACCATACTCTATTCTTTTTCTCTTTCTTGCTCCTCCTTGCCACTCTGTTTTCTTCTCTTCATTTTTTCAATTGCTTCTTTTCTGGAAACAGAGGCCCTCCAAAATCCAATTATTTTTATGTTTTTAGTCTTATATCTTCCTAAAGCTACTATTGCCTCAGGAGTAGATTTGTTAATTTTTAGATAAGTAATTTTCTTGCATACCATTAACTCTTTAAAACATTCCATGATGACTTCAAACTCTTCATTATCCCACCTGCAATGTTCTGAATTCAAAAATGCTACTACAGGCTCATGTACCTGGATACTTGATCTTCAGCTGATGATTCTGCTTAATAAGGCTGTGGAACATTTGGAATAAAAGGTATGACAGGTGTGGTTTGGATCACGAGAGGATGTCTTACTTCCTGTCTGCCACCAGCCACCTATTTTTCCTACCACCAAAGACTAAGCCAATCAATCATGGTACCTTCTCTTCTGGAATAAAATATATTCTTTTACTATGAGCCAGAATTACTCCTTCTATTGTTAGCTTTTTTTCTTTCATGCATTCTGCAATCAACAAGTAACTACTACACCATTTGACCACTGAAGGAAATATAAAATTATTTGTGTATCAGTCCCCAGAGGAACCTATGTTGCATGGTTTCTAGGAATATCCCTTCCAAGATTTAGCAGTGGTCACCAGGCCACTATGTAGCACGGATAAGCCATGTCTTCCCCCAGCTGTGTAACTGTTTCCTCCAAATTAAAACATTCCCTTCACTATGAAGGAGGAAATCTCATGAGACTCAGGAAATAACCAACCTTTACAAGTGGAAACTTGCAAGCATCACCAGAGGCCCTCTCAACATTAGAAACAGAAAGCTGCTGCTGAGAGAAGATGTTTTGGCCAGCTGAGCTGTGAAAATATATACAAAGAACTCTAAGAATTCAGTTTTCATATATCACCATCCATATTGGTATGATGGCAGTTTTAGGAATGCTGCTAATTCTTAGTCATACCTGCTCTTGTATGTGACCCCTTACCCATATTCAAGCTAGTAATCCTAAATAAAATATATTGAGTAACCAAGTTGGAGGTGACTAAAATTATTACATTGGTCTCTTGTGAGTTCTCTTTCTAGACTGAATAGATGTGTTTATTTTGTGTCTTCCAATAAAATATCTCTCATTTGACACCTTCTCCTCACCATCCTCCACATCTCTACTTCTCCATCCAGAATGATGCTTCTTCCACTCACACACTTGTCTCGAGGTCATCTGCTCACAAAGAACTCAAACTAAGAAAGTTTTCTGATGCCAAGTCCTGTTGTTTCTAATTCTTACTTGTGCCTCTTCGTCACCATTCTCATTTCCTCTGCTATTGCTTCCGTGGAAACACCCCTCTTCTGCCACATGAGCTATGTGGCCCTTTCTTTAAGTCATAACTTCTTCTCTGTCAGTGTGCTGAAACAGCATAACCAATAGCAACATGGGCAGCAAAGGGTGTGTTACGGCTTTTGTGTGACATGTCAGGGCCATAGTCCATCACTGAGAGAACTTAGAGGAGGAACTCAAAGGAAGAACCTGAAGAAAAAACACAGAGAATGATTGCTTCCTGGCTCATCCTAGCACGTTTGCTTATACAGCCCAGACCCACATGCCTGCGTACTACTATGTATGTACTATGCCTATGTAGTATGTATGTACTATGCCTATATACTATGTATGTACTATGCCTATATACTGTGTATATGCCATGCCCATGTACTATGTATGTACATATGCCTATGTACTACTCACATTGGGCTGGGTCTTTCCTCCCATGTGAATCATCAGTTCACTGTCACAGAAATGACGATAAGCCATTCTAATCTGGTCATTTTCTCAGGGGAGATTTCCTCTTCTCAGGACACTTTAGGTTGTGTCTGGGTGACAATAGAAATAAGCCAGCACACCACACATAGTCCTTCCTCTGTCAGTCACTCTCTTGTTTGATAACCTGTCTTGATTCTTGCCACAGGAAGAACTATCATTATCATTAGAATGATATATTATGATCTTCTTAAATACATACTAATATGTTTCTCTGGCCCAGTAACTTGTCATTCTACCCATGGTCTAGCCCCATCAAGTTAATCATACTTTTATAATCATTAACCATTACTTTATTACCCAGCTTTATGTCATATTTGTGAATTTTCATTCTTTTTCCCTCCCATTCCCAGTTCCTACACAACGTTCAAGGCCCCATTCACCTGTAATCTCTCTAGAGAAGCAGGCTTTTGTTTTCTTAAACATTGCTAAATGTCTTATATAATGATTCGTCTGGATTGCTGGCATATCACTTACTTGTATTGAAGCATGCCTGTGCCTCTCTCCTTCACTGGACTGTAAATTCTCCCAAGCCCAAATCTTGTCTACTGATTAATTTTTTTTCTAATTACTACCAATAATGCCTAATCATAAACATTTGGATCTCTGCATGTATGATATAAATTATAAATAAATGTCACAAAGGGAAAGAAGTCAGCGTATTATCCTGATCTCTTCCCTATCTTCTGGCTTCCTCTTCTACTGACATTACAATGACATACAACTAAAATTACCAACACAGGTCTAATTTCAAAGCAAGCCTTGAATACTATGTACTTTTTGAAATAAAAGCATTTTATTCTTAAAAATGTCTTTCAGAATATCTTTCAAACTCCTGAGAGTCTTTTAATAGTAAACAAACCTCTCACTTCAACAGTGAAGGTATAATGCTGAAGTTCAAATGGTTTGGGATTAGTGAAAATTAATATTAATACTAAAATAAATTACATCAAATTCTACTTGATCTGATGAAATTGAAAGTCAAAAAAGCAATGTGTCTCTAAAGAAACACCATGTGGACCCCCAAATTCATTTTTGTCCTGTAATAAATAAAATCTATGCTCAGAATTTTATATTGCCAAGCATTTTCTAAAAATTTTCAAATATAGCCTGTTTCTCTAGTGCTAATGTGCCTCTTTTAATGTCTCACTTCCTTAGGCACCTACTCTGATTTGCCTAAGGGAATACCAAATCCCTTAATCAGAATAGCTAAATCAGAGTTCTTAACTTTTCCCAGTTATAGGAGGAATGATTTTTGATTCTGTCTTAAGTTCTTCAGTGAGTCCTCAGATCCATTAGATTTAAACTTAAGGGAGCCTAGAAATCTGGAATTTAAAAGCCTTCCCCAACAAGGTGATTTTTTTAAACACTTGTGTGCTAGTTTCCCTTATGTTGTAGTGATGAGACATCATGACCAAGGAAACACAGAAAAGAGTTTATTTTGTGCTTATAGTTTCAGGGGTTAGAGTACATGACGGTGAAGTAGAGGTAACAGGTGGTAGGACTGCAAGCAAAAGCTACAGAATGTACACAAGTCTTTTGAAACCTCAAAGACCACCCTCTGTTACACTCCTCCTTCAATCAGGCCACACCCCTAATACTTTCCAAATGGTTCTACCAAATGAGGACCAAATATTCAAATATATGAGCCTAAGTGGTCCATCCTCATCCAAACCACTACATCATCCATGTTTAGAGATGCCTAAATTGATGACAATGTCTTCATTATCTCTTTTTGTATTATTTAACTTAGTTAAATTTAGTAAGGGTTTACTAAATGTTAATAACACGCTTGGCATAGAGTGGCTTCAGTATTTTATTATTTATGTTATTTATGTAACTTTATATGCAACATTTAACAGAATATACATCTTTCTCCAGTGATTTCCAAACCTTAGCTTGGAATTCCTGAACTGTAGGGAAGAGCTGTTATGTATGAGCAGTTTAGAGAAGCAAGAGAAATCTATAAAACATAAAACCTATGTGAAATAATGCTCTATTTAATATGTTCTAGCCGCTCCACTTTTCTCAAAGTATAGTTTCCGTAGGGAAGGTTAACATAGAAAACTACAAGAATGATGTTTAGACATTCATTAGAAAAGAGAATGGAAAACAACAAAATATAGAAGTCTTGTCTTTATTCTCATCAATCTTGTTCCAAAAACATACATGAACCTATATAGTAGGAAGAGTCACAAGTAAGAAGGGCAATATAACCAGAGAGACCCCCTCATCATTTCCACTGAAGAAGAGTAGGCAAGTCAAAGTTATAGGAGACTCAAGTCACACATGAAGGCATGTTGAGCTCTGAATGAATGGCCTAAGTTAGACACCAGCCACTTCAGGAATGGGAAACACACTAAAATCAAGGATATCTAGGACTGAAGCTGTAACTCCATCACAGAAAATAAATACAAAAGATATAACTTGGATTCATAGGAAAGGAAAGCAAGGCATACCATCTCTTGAATAACTCTTCTAGAAATTATTTCAGTCACTTAAGTTATAGATGACTCTCAACATCTTACAAAGTATAATACCCCTTTCTATGAAGGAATGATGCAGAAAGATATTGAGAAAGAGAACAGATGTAGAGTCAGTCTAACCAAGGTGAGTCAGTGTTTATACTTACTCACTTTCTTAAACTACGACAAGAGAATTGTGGTTTAGGATTAAATGAGGAGAAAAAATAAAATCCTAAATATATGTTATGACCTCAATAAGTGTCCTTTTCTTCTCCACAGGATTTGTATCTTAATTTAAAAGTCATATTTACACATACATCACACACAAACACATACATACACTTACACACACATGAATAATCATGCTACATCAGAAGATCCAATCTTGTAATTTTTTGCAAAGCATAATGAGCTAGCTAGTTTTTATTTCAACTTGGTACAAGCTAGATTATCTGAGAGAAAACCTTAATTGAGAAAATGTTCCCCTAAGATGGGCTTGAGGGTTCCTTGAAAGCATTTTATTGATTAATCATTGACATGGGAGGCCCAGCCTACACTGCCAATGGGGAGGTACTACCTCTGGACTGGTGGTCCTGAGTTGTATAAGAAAACACACTGAGCAAGCCATGGGAAGTAAGCCTGTAGACAGCACTCCTCCATAGTCTCTGTCTCAACTCCTGCCTCAAGGTTCCTGCTCTGAGTTCCTGTCCTAACTGACCTGGATGGTGTACTATAAATGAAATAAACCTTTTTCTTCCCAAGTTGCTTTGGGCCATGTTGTTTTATCACAGCAATAACAAATTATGTAGAATTCTGTCACTGCTACTGGAATCTATTGAAAAGACAAGACCCCACTAATGTGTAGATAACAGCATCTTGCTTCCCACAAAATAAGCCAATGCAAAGGCTACTGATTTTATCTGGCCCTAAAAAGCTTAGATGTTTGAATCAGTGCTTAGCATGAATCACTCCAGTTACAGTAGCTACACATAAATGATCTGTAAACTCAAGTGCTTTTCTTATTACAATCAAAGGGAGCAGCTTCACAGAATAGTAAAATTCCATGCCACTGAATTTGAATTGTAAAATCCTTTCCAATGCACCCTCTTAAAGCACAGTCTCTGAAGATAGACATAAAATGAGTTTCTTAATTTACAGTCAGTGTTATGATGCACCAGATAACCATAGCCCTCAGGTGAGGGAAGTGGGGACTTGACGCAGCAATTTAGGGTTTTTATGGTTAGTATCATTTTCTTGTTAATGGGTCCATTGGCAATCATAATAGTGGGCTGTAAAAGTCTGTGTTAACTTTACTCAGTCATTCCCAAATTTTCACCCTCCATTTTTTTCTTATTCAAATAATCATTGACTGTCTCAGGTACAGAAAGTTTTGGAAATCACTGAACCCAGAAAAAGTGGAATGACTGAAGACAGGGAGAATCCTATTCACAGAATTTAATTTCCACCAATAAGTGTTTCTTTCCCTTTTTCTTATCTTTCTTTTTTTTGTTTATTGCTTTCTCTAACTTTTTGGATTTTGTTTCCTTGTTTGAGAGAGGGATTCACTCTGTAGGCCTACCTCGTTTGGAACTTATTGTGTATGCCAGCTTGGCAAAGATCTGCCTGCCTCTGTACCCATAGTGCTTGGATAAAAGATGTGGGCCACCATGCCTGGCTTAGTTTTCATTATTTAGCAAATGACTTAGAGACAATATGCTGCACACATTTTTGATGAATATTTACACATGCTCAATAGGGAACTTGAAAGGCCCATGGAGTTGCCTCACACCTTTTACCAGAATTAATGCAGATTAAACAGTATTCTGAGAGTTATCACCACAGATATACTTCTCTTTTCTTTTGGAAATTTGTATAGTCATATAATTTAGTGATTTGTGTTTATGAGTTGAGCTTCCTTAAACAGCCTTGTCATGTGTTTGGTGAATACAAGAATTCTTTTAAAATGAGTTTCCACAAGAGCTAACATCCAGATCATAAATTATAAATACATTTTAAGTTGCCAAACACTTTTATACAATGACTAAACTAATTTAAATAGTTCCTTAAGGTATATAAATTCTGGGCATTCCACATTCTCACCAATACTTAGCAAAAAGTTTTTGATTTGTGTGAATTTGGACTGTTTAGGAAACATGGATAAATGTGCAGTTTTCACAGTCCATAAAGATCATCATATTTTTAAACCTAGCCATTTCATTCCATTTACTTAGGAAGGTGTGTGTCTGTGTGTGTGTGTGTGTGTGTGTGTGTGTGTGTGTGTGTGTGTGTGTATGAGAGAGAGAGAAAAAGAGAAAATGAATGAATGATGTGGAAGTCAGAGAAGAACCTATGTGTTGATTCAATCCCTCCCCCGTGATTCTAGAGATTGGACTGGGATCATTAAGCTTTCAATGACTTTTGCCTACTCAACAGTCTCACTCACTACTTCCACCTACACACTGATTGTTCATGTTTCTTCCCAAAGTTTGAGTCATAAGATATTCATCTAGTTCAAGTTCTCAGAAAACTGATTCCAGAAAGTTCAGCTGGTTAGCCCACATTATGTAAGAAGTTACATGTTTAGAATGAAAGTTAAGACTGACCTTGCAATCCAGCTTTCTTTGCAGTGAATTTCAACCATCCCCTCACACTGTCCTTATCTCAGCTGTCTTGTTATACCCCTCTTCGAGTAGGTTTACGAAAGAAAGTACAGCTACCACTTGACATCATAGTTTTTGTCTATATCACAACACTCAAACACAAAATGAAAAATGTGAATTCAAACCACACTGCAAAGTGGAGAGGATCCATGGTGAGATCCCACAGGCATTATCAACCATTACCATAAGTAAGAGTGGCAATGGTTTTGTCAAAGGAAGCTCATGGAAAACATGCTAACTGCTGAACAGGTATTACTCACTGTTTCCTTACAGTCTCACAAAACTCTGCTTCAAGTCAGGGAGGTGCATAAACACAGTCTTATGAGCATGAAACACGATCCCATTTGAGCCAGGCAATTGCCGTTCAAAAGAATAAAAAGTAGCGTAGACACTGTGAAGTTCTTCCATTTCTTTATATGTAAAATTGGGAGCTGGGTTTTTTAAGAGGCTTCTCCAGTTTTAGGTTTCTGTAGAAGCTTTAGGTATAAACATAATTTATATCATATTCAGAAATATAAAACAAAATAGAGCTTATTTATGAATATATGATGTGGGAAATAGAATTAAGTATACAAAACAAAAATTCATGCTGTCTGATAAACTGGCATTTCTATTAATAGGCTATAGGCATGAACTTGATCTTACTACTGTTTGTGAATCAATCATGCTTCCTCATCTCTCCTTTCCTGTCTTCTAAAGGTATTTGATTAAATAAATTTATGTTTGACATTTCACACATGCAAATTATTTTCTTACAAAATTATACTGTATCATGATGATATATGTGTAACTGGTTTATCTGAGAAATGTGGGATCAATTACTATGCTATACAAAAGCAGAAATCTGAAAGTAATAAATCTCCAGTGAATAATATAAAATTATATTTATAGAGTTTGAAGTGAAATTAACATTAGTCATTTTTGAACCAAATGATCTGAAGCATATTTCTTTCTCTAAAATTATCTCAAGGAGTAGCATTAAAAAAACTCAAAGGAAACTTTTGGGATTGCTCATACCTATGAGAAAAGTGTAGGGCAAAATTACTACTGAGTGGTTTAAATTCTGATTTGTTTTGACTGAGTGGGAATTAGAGATGAGGCATTCAATACCTCACTTAGAAATCACCTTTTCCCCTTGTCATGCGAGGATTCATGCTTTATTTAATTAGAAATTGATCAAAGCCTAATAAAGCCTGAGGAGTGATAACAGTAAAAATTCCTCTCCCAAGAGCCAAATTCAATCTCCAAATTTTCTCCTGTTGGGCTCCTTTTATGGCCCCAGTCTATGTCTGAATATAGGATGGGTGGGTAAAATTCGGTTAGTATTCTTTGTATTGTTTCTCATTTAAATTTTTAATTGCTAGGAGCATTCTGAAAAGTGAGTCAGAGTTAACAGAAGTATAAATAATTGTCAGACAAAATAAAATGAATAAAGATATACTTGAAGAAGCATCTAGATGTTTAGGAAGATGAAAGATGTAAGGCTATTTGGCAGTAAATACTTTAGGTTAGGCCAGCAGAAGCGTGGATTGATGTTCACTCACACCAATCTGTTCAACTCTCCCCTTAAGAACACATATGTGTTTTAGGAGCCAGAAACAGACAGCATGAGCTAGTAGAAGAATAAAGAAGCCAGTAGTGGAGAAAAAATGTTTCCTAGAAATTATGATTGTGGATGGTAGTATGTTGTGGGGAGGCTGTGTTACCAGATCTTTCTTGGAATCAGGCTTTGAATGTATCTGTATTTGATGGAAATTTTGTATAGTCCAAGCATATGAACCAATGAATAAAGCTTTCTTGGCATCGAATAAGCAGGTGTTTTACTATCCTCTTTTAGGAAACAAACAAACAGAAAACAAATCTCACAAGCCCAGACCATATTAAAAGTTCTCACCTAGGAGTGAAGCCAAGGTCAGTTAACAATAACTAATATAAAGTATACAGAGATAGCCTGTGATAGCACATTGCTAAATAAAGAAATGGGTACATTCTATATCAGAACCACAGTTAGGGACCACAAGGGCTGCTTTATGAGTAGAACCTGGGGCATAGGAACAAGCAGGCAAAAGTGAAGTCATGACTATGTGTCAAATCATTGATTATTGAGCTAGAATGAGATCACAGTGGTCTCGGGTGGCAAAGTTGATCGAGCTATTCACAGGTAAAATATCATCTTTGCTATGAAGAATTATAGAGCAAAAAGTCAAAAAGGAGCCTAGGCTTGTAGCTTGAATTCTAGTTATTATTAAACGAAAACTCAGAGGGGAAAAAGTGGAACATCAGAGAGAGAAAACAGAACACAGTCAATTCTCACCCAGCCAACTTCTCAAGGTAAAAGCTATCTTCCAGCTTCCTCAGCCTGGCTCCTCATCACTTCTACAGAATAATTCTGTCTTTCTACACCTGCCTTAAATACCTTCTTCATTCAGTTGTTTCACTTCCGGGTTCAACTTTGTATCATATTCCAGAGTAAAGATTAAAGTTATGAGCCTCTACTATTTGGTAGTCAGGCCTTGAACTCATGGAAACAAAGAAAGATCTCTGTCTCTTGAGTTATCGGATTAAAGGCATTGGTTGGGCATAGGTTATCACTCCTGGTATTTCCTGTGCTGGGATTAAAGGAATGAGTTACTACTCTTTGATCCTCCTGGTTTAACTGTGGGTGATCTGTTCTCTGATATTTCAGACTGTTTTTATTTATAAATTTTATAATATATCATCACATAGGCACCTTCATTTCAGGGTTGACACAGGCTTCTCTGTGGTCAGGGTTTGTCTGAGACTATTTTCCTTACAGTGTTTGTCTTAGGCTCCTTTGGGGTTGATGTTTGGTCTCCAGGTCTCTATGTATGTTAACTGAAATCTCATCAGTTCTTGCTGATGATTGCCAATACTAAACAGGCAGCCCAGATTCAGAGTCCTGCAAATATTTTCCCACTTGCTATTTCTAGGGTGCCCTGCCTTGGCAGAATGTCACAGAGGTTAGCAACAACAGTAGAATTTTGTAATCTCCCAGAGTTTATATTGCAGTTCTCTACCAAGTGTAGACAGACATAGTAAATGTTCTTTCCATGTGCTCTTGAATGGCCAGCCCCTGTACAGGCATTCCTCTGGTCCTTGCTATTTTCACTTTTACACTTGTCTTGTTAGATTATAGATGCTAAAAGGAAAAAATGCCATCTAATTTAAGTATAAAGTACAGATATGAGATCAGGCCTTTAATCTAAAAATTTGAGATGACGTTCAAGCCATGCACAGCCCGAATGCAAAGCCAATGGTGAATATTCTGCTGCCCTCAAACTTCGGCCATACCCATAATGATGACGGTGACACCCTGAGGGGTCACAGGTGCCTGATATCCATTATGGAGATATCAAAGCATATCCAGGCCTGAGGACATCTCCCAATCTAGTACATTCATGCATGTTCCCCTCATTTATCTCCTGTCCTCGGAGGCACTTTAGAGGAGTGCTGAGAAGCCTATCTTGAATGTTCTTCCTGGAAATACCCTAGAACTAGTCTTTCTTTTTTTGAAAGATACTTTCAGCCCTGGAAGAATGTAGGTAGGGAGGAATATTACTTCTTCACCCTAAATGTCTATGTCTTAAATGCTGCAAATATCATTTCATCTGCTTTTATAGTATGGTTTCCTTGTCACTAAGCCTAAGAGGTACTATCTACTACCCCTCAAGCCTATGCATTAAAATAACTCAAAACTCTGAATTTCATCATCATTAAGCTGCCAATTTGATATGAGATGTTTTTCCAGAATAGAGCAGATGTCTAGCATGCCAAAAACCTGAATTAGACCCACAGCAAGCCAACAATAAGTCAAGAAAGTATGCATAAAGCCTAACATACATGAGGGGTGTTCTGCAAAGAGCATTATATCCATGAATCTCACCAATTCATTTATCTGTTCTTGGTGAAACTACTTCTAGGTGACTAAACAGATAAAAGGAGGCCTGTGTTGTCCCCTACACTGCCAAGCACATAAGCCTCAGGTATGATAATTACACACATACTAGAGTTGCAACATTACTCTGGATCTAGGCTCAAGAAGAGTGAGATGCAGAATTCTGAAGGAACATAATCTGATGAAATATCTGGCCTTGAAAGATGCACTCACACACACATTGGTCTGTATTCATAAATCTACACAAACACATATCACAGAGTCACAATACAATAAAATTCATATAATATGAATCTAAATATGAGACAGTAAATAGCAATGACAGAAACAGAGTTTCCTGTTGTATCAATGACTGCTTGAATTGGAGAGGGCCCATGAGTACATACAGATTGCTGTCTCCAAGTAGACAGACATCCCCAAAGAATTCCAAAAAAGATGCCCATGGAGCTTTTCCTACCTGTTATGGCTAGCTCCTCTGACATAGGCCACTGATGGTTAAGGGAAACAACAGAGGTTCACCTTTCAACAGTCTAGGGGATGCTTCACTGGACCAGGGGAAGGTTTTGTCAACATGGTACTCTAGTAGTTATTAACACTTCAGGGAACAATTTATTCCATGTGGAGACAGGATATAAAAGTGATTGAAAACTTTATGTTCAAGCCTGGGTTCTTACCATCATTAAATTTTAATCTTGAGTTATATTAAGGATCCATGCCACAGGGCTTGCATAGCATGCCAAAGGTCCTGGGTTTGGCCTTCAGCATCATAAAATGAATAGGTAAATGATATATAGTTAAGTAAATGAATTACCTAACAAATAAATAAGCAAGATGTGACTGTAAGATAAAATAACCTATGACATTTTGCAGAGCTAGCACCAATGCCTAAACTTCATGAACTCATGAACACATAAGAGTATTCATCCTTTCCTATCTTTACCACAGCCAAGCTTCCTTCCCAATAACGGAGTGAAAAATTGACTGGTCACACTTTTCCACAATATGCATACCCCACTGACTAGGCACAGTGGATTATTATTGGTAAGAGAGATTTTATTAGTACTATCTTGAGCTCAGTGTCACTTTGTCTCAAAAAGTAATGTAAGAATTAATGAAAAAAAATAAACCTGAGATTGATCTCTGATTTCTCCTTGTACATTCTCTCTCACTCTCTCTCTCTCTATCTATCTATCTATCTATCTATCTCACACACACATGCATGTTTCTCGAAACACATGAATTCACATATATGAACACACATGCCACACACTGAATCAAATATAAATAACTTAATTATGTAAATATAAAAAGTAGAGGGGTTGGGAGAATGCTGGAAAGGTGTTTCCTGTTACATCAATAGCTATGGTCATGCTGCAGTTTACGCAAGAGCACAAATGAAAAGATTTGTTCTTGAGAAGAACCCCAGTCCCTTAGGAAGCTTACACAGCAGAATTCCTGAAGAGTTTCTTAGATACATAGGCTGTTAAACATGAGACATGAGCAACATCAGCAGCATGGTTGTGAGATCAGAGCTTCAATCTCTACTAGTTTAGAGCCTAGAGTCCTGGGAGAAAGGTACAAGCTAGATGGGTTCATCCTGTTACCTCACCCTGTTATACAGAGAGTGTCATCTCCATGGGTAACTTCTTAGCCTATCTCGGTAAATCTTCTCAGCTTACATTTGAGGAATCCCCTTCGATTCCTGCCCACAACCACCTCATCTTGTTATAGGATCAATCTAATAGAAACAGCACATTTCAAGTTCTTTATTATTCTCATATCCTGAAAATCTTGTAGCTCCATGTACATTATACTGTGGGCTGATTAGGCCATTATCCACTACACTGAAACTGGAGTACAGTACAACCCACAACACTACTCAAACCTCTCTGCCTACCTACTCATGTTCCTGAATCTTAACCCATCATAGTAGACACTGAAATTCCCCTCAGACAAAGACTGCTGCTATCATGTTAGTAACCTGGCACCCAATGTGGATCTCAAACCTGTGACCCAGAGGTTAAGAGTCTCATGCTCGACTTACTACATTAACTATGCTATGATATCACAGAGACTTGACCATACTTCAGTCTGAATATCTCAAAGGGTACCCAGACACTCATCCCCTGAATATGGCCCCACCCTTACTTCAAGCTCTCTCCTGCACAAGTTCACTCATAGTTTCATGGGGGAATAGCAGATGGCTTGTCTCTGAGGCAGTTCCCTGGGAAGCCACTCACAGCCAGACCTCCTCTCAGTTGGGACCTTCAGCCATGGGAGCAGGCAGACCAGTGATTTTCCTCAGTTTAATAAATGTTGGGCTCATGCATAAGTGTCCACTTAAATGCATTCCTATAAGAAAGTTTCTGGAGACTTTTCTAAGAGGTTACTCCATGGGAACCACCTCACTTGTATCTCTGCCAGCACTTCTTGTAGATATCATCAGGTTTGGTAAGAGGAGGCATATGACAGTTTGCTGAGTCCAAAGTCTGAACCTCACACACTGCCTCATCATTTTGGCTACTCATTTTACCAGCATGGTTCCCTTGATATCACTTAGAATTCAGGATCCTCTCTCCTGCCTTTGGGATATGAAAGCTGTCTTCTCTCCTGTTCTCTTATTATTCTTAAACTATAAACTGTAAGCCTCACTTGGGATGAGACACCAGACCAGAATGCTCGCCCATCATACCAGAGGCCTTAGGCTTTAGCTAGAATACTACAAAAATAAATTGATGATGAACCAATAATAGAGTGTGAGTAAATACAAAAGAAAGAAGAAACTCTCCTCGTGGGCAGCCACATCACAAGAAGATCACAGACTTAGTATCTGTTCTCCCTTGCCCTGACCTCATCTCAGCTTCCTCTTAAATAGCCCGTATGGAGAGATGACCATGATGTCCTAAGAAGTGCCAGCCTCATTGGCCTCATGCAATAGAAGGTTATACATGGGTGAGTGATTTTGTTTGTCTTCACTGAGTGGGGATCTTTGGCAAGTTTATACTTAACCTGGACTGGGACCACCACCTCTCAGACACCAGTATTCTATTTTATTTTACTTAAAAAGATATTAGTGGTGATGTTTGGCTGAACCTCCACACTAGGAGAGCTAGCAAGTGCTAGCTATGGGGCCAACTTTTGTCCTCTGTAGTTACTCAGATGTAGGGCTAGGCCAATTCTTTTATATAGCCTGTAACTGTTGGCTGAAGCTGTCCTGTTTTATCTTTAGAAACAGGGAATCTCCCTTATGCTGGGGAATGAGAGCTTAGGAATTACAGTGTGTGTGTGTGTGTGTGTGTGTGTGTGTGTGTGTGTGTGTGTGTGTGTGTGTGTGTTTATACTCAGATATCAGCTTTGTATCTATGTGAGACTCCTGTATAGAGGGTGGATCTTGGATCAGCTGTTTCTATCCTGGTTTAGATCTCTGAGCTTGTGGCTATATCAAATTCTACAACCACATGTGCATGTAGAGAAGAAATAGTAATGGTAAACAGTCTAGGGGAAGTCTTGATAGTGCATTCTCAATCATGATGGGGCAATATCACCAGTAGATGAGTCATAAAATGCTTTGGATGTTTTAGGACAGGTGAGGGAGTCAAAAATGACTACTGCCTGGTAGTGTCTAAGGGTTCATAGGTTAGTAATGTCCTTCAATAGACAGTGCTGTGGACCTGTCCATTCCACAGACTCCAGCTTTTGAGCAGGCTGGAGTGCAGCCAGTGATGGTACCTTAGTGTCTGTTATGGAACTTTCTAGCTAACTGGCATCATTGTTATCACTTTAACAGATTGGTAACTAGAATAAGTAGGACAAGCAGCTAGAAAGGGAACCAACCACTCCCCTCCTAAAACATTATGCTTGCAGAAGCAGACAAGAAGGAAAAGTCTGTGGATTGTGGATTTCTTGCCTCCTTTCTTGTGGTTTAATCATGGAACAAACTAATGGCCCAAGTATAAAGTCTTTTTCTGGTGAGCAGGAGGCTCATGAGAGTCTAACAACCTTTCTTTGTGCAGGCAAAGCCTTGTGACTTCAGAATTCATCTGAGAGAAACAAACAGTTCGAAGGTTCTGAGGGAAAAGTACCTCAGTGGCCTTCCACTTCCCACTAGTTCTTCTGTGTCCTCAAATTGCCCCAAATCTCCCCAAGTTATGCTTTACTTTCCCAACAAAGGATAGTAAAGCAACCATTGAGAACAAAAACCCCCCGCTAAGCTGGTAAGAAAGATGGAGGACAGGCATGTGAGGTACACTACTGATGTGATAGCCACCTTGCAGACATGTGATTCATGAAGTAGACACATAAGCCATATCACAGGTGTTCAAGCCATGGTAAAGATACATTAGCCATGTGGCAGATAGTGATCAATGTTCTAGACATGTGCACCACCACACAGACAGTGAGCCATGTGATAGATGATGTTCCATAGCGTAGAGGATAAGCCACAGTACTGGTGTGGGAGTTTCAAATCAAATACATGAGCTTCATTACAGATCCAATCCCTTCCTGAACTTGACCAGGAGGTCCCTGACCTCTAGTGCTTTCTGTGGCAGAGCCAGGGGCATGCTGGGTCTCCCTCAGACTTGGAGCCAACAAATGCACTGTCTCGTTTTTTCTGGTACTCTGTCCATGGCTTTGCTATGACTGTCATAAAATGTAAGAAGTCCTAGGATGGACTCAGGACAGGTCTTTTTTGAGCCAAGTGACATGAAGATGAAGAAGTCAGGTATCTTCACATGAAGGAACTAATGGAAACACCGAGGGTACCCTATAGGATCCTCAATGTTTAAGGACTTAGGAGTTAGTTTATCTGGATCAGAATGGCCCCTGGCATGACCATCCTTCTGGGAAGGGCACACAGTCAACCACACCTGTAAAGATCCTCTGAGACCTGAGCAAAGGACAGACAGCAGTCTTCCAGGGATGCTGATAGCCCATCTCTTTAGAAAATATTTCTATTTGCGTTGGTGTTTGCCTGGAACTGGAACTACAGACAGTTGTTAGCTGCCATGTGGGTGCTGGGAATCGAACCAGGTCTTCTGGAAGAGCAGACAGTGCTCTTAACCGCTGAGCCATCTCTCCAGCTGAGTGAGGTATCACAAACTCAGAGAGATAAGCAGGGGATGTACTCACTCACTAGTGGTCTCTAAAAAAACAAGAAAAAAAGCCAAACATGCCCAAGCAGCAAACCACAACCACTGAACAGCTTGGGATCAGAAACACCCTGGACTGACCCTTTGAACCCCACTCCAACTGTAGGAACACCAGACTCACTCTTGAGGGAGGGGGGACAAAACTGGACTTGACCAGGAGTGGAGACTGATCCAAGCATTATTAGGTCAGTGGGACCATAGGACTGTCTGCTCCCTGCCAAGGGAGGGGATGGGGAGTTGCAGAGAAGAAAAATGACCAGATGTGGTGGGAGGGGGAAGGGACCTTGAATAAGGATATACAGGGATGGAAAAAAAAATTCAGAGGGAAAGCTGAACACAAAATAAATATATATGTAGCAATCTTATTTGCATTACCACCCTTGATAAGCCATGCTTATGATTCTTATCCTCTTTATATTTATTGTTAACTTTTCCTCATTTTAAATTCATTTTACTGTTTTTTTGATAAATACAAAATAAAGAAGAAAAAAAAGAAAATATTTCTAATTCTGGTAATCCAAAGAGCAAACAGATGTGGCATGTGTAAATATAAAAGTAAGCAGTTGTGCTTTATAGCAAGTATACTCTGCTGGCCAAGCTGTGGGGGGCCTATGCACATCTTGATTTCTTGTGTCCCTAAGTAAGTTACATTGAAATGGGAGAAAATGCTCCTGTTTGGAGCAGGGACCCTATTTGTCACAGGGTTTAAAAAGTAGGGTTCCTCTATTATGCTATTTTTTCCTAGGGAGATATGACCGAATGTTCTCTCATATGTGGATCCTAACTTTAACTCTTTAGTTCTTCTTGTTTAGCACTGAGTATCTGGGGAAGCCAAGAAACTAGGAAGGAGACATGAGTGGAGGTTATTTTAAATGATAGGAAATAGTACAACAAGGGTAAAAGGGAAGTATGGCGGAACACAGGAAGGCAAGGCTTAAGCAGAGTGGGAGAACAGGAGGTGGAGCAGGAAGGTGAATGTGTGGGTTTAGAGGAGGAGGAGTAAGACAATGGGAGTATAAAGAAGCCACCTGGAAGCTTGATGTCTTGTAATCCAAATAAAAAGGTACAAAAGAGAGGCTGGAGAAATGACCTTGAAAGGCTGGATAGTGTGAGCAGTGGGTTCCTAGTCCTTGTTTGAGATCAAGGAGGTCTCAAAGGTTCCCAAAACAATGCAGGCTCCTGTCAGTTTTCTTAGCTGCCCACAAGAATAAGAAAATAAAATCAAATTGTAAAAAACACCATGCACAGGCTAGAGAGATGGCTCGGAGTTTAAGAGCACCAACTGTTCTTCCAGAGGACCTGAGTTCAATTCCCAGCAACCACATCGTGGCTCACAACCATCTATGAAGAGATTTGGTGCCCGCTTCTGGCACACAGGCATAGTGGAGGTAGAATGTTGTATATATACTAAATAAATCTTTTTAAAGAAATAAACAAACAAAAAACATCATGCACTTTGGTTGTAAAGTATAGAGAAAGCAAGCTGGAACAGTGCTGGATGATTCCTCCCTGTTGCTAAGCATCCAGAGTATGAGACAGCTAAAGAAACATTGTGGAAGGTGGGACAGAAAGTTTATAGGAGCTTAAAGATAGGGTGAAGAAAGGCTGGGAAATGGTATTTTCTAGATCTGATGCAACCAGCAACCACAGAGACTATGATTACATGCCTTGGGAATGCACAAGACTGGCATGTCAACAATAAGTCATGGAAGGTTGTGCTCACAATACCCTACTTTTTTAGTACTAAGTTATTGGCTATTGATAGATTCTGAGACAGGGGATAATCATGATCTTTAGTTGTTTGCCAATTGCTGAGTCAACCAGTCCCCAAAGGATATCTTCAAACCTGTAGTCACAGAGATGGCCCTGGTTAAATTCAGTGGGTCACAAAATATAATAAACAGCCATTGGTGGGATAGAAATTTGCAAGTAGATAGGAGACTGAGATAAGGTGGTAAGAAGTTTGGAGAAAGTCAGGGGTGAGTGTGGTCCAGATACATTGTATGCATGTATGAAATTGACTAGGACAAATTTAATAGTAAAAATTGACCAATTAAAAGAAACTCAAAGTCCTGTTAAGCAAAGTAAGGCCAGCACAGATTGACACATACCATACCATATCACTCATACATGGAATCCCAAACATGTCAGTTCTGCAGCACTTGGCTTATAGTAGTGACTGTCACCTGCTGGAAACGGTGACCAAGAGGGAACAGAGGAAAGATTAATCAATGAGTAGTAGACACTCATTAAATGCAGTAAATAAATGCACTCTTACACAGTGGGGTGAATATAAATAATAGTACACTACATATTTCACCAAGTTAGAAGAAAGGACCCAGCATGTTGTCATCACAAAAAATATAAATGTTTGAGGAATAGATATTTTTCTCTTGGTTTGCATTTTACACAATGAACGTGTTTAGAAAAACATCTCATAGCACTTCTAAAACATTAATTTTTTTCATCTCAACTTAAATCAAGTATATATACCTATATTTAAAGATTTTTTTTATTTTCATTTGCATGTCTGTGTATGTGTCTTCTGGAAAAGCAAACAATACTGCTAACTGCTGAGCCATCTCTCCAGTCCTTTAAAAATATTTTTAAAGTAAATAATTAATGTAACATAAAAAAGAAAGAAAACATAAAACACCAGAATCTTATAGGGAAAAGTATTGAAAGTGTATTGCAAAATATAGAGTCTATGATGTAAGTATAAGCATACTCTTTTTTGTTTGTTTCTTTTTATTTATTCATTTATATAGAATAAAGTCCTTTTTTAAATACATGTATCCCCTTGTTCCAATGCCTTTCCCCCTCCAGACCTCTCCTGGTCAGCCTTCAGCCTCCCTCCTCCCCATCCTCCCATCCCCTCTCCAGAAAGGGCAAGAGGTCCCAAGGTAGATTAGCTCAGCATCCACTCCAGGCAAGTTTGATTTCCTAGTCCTAATATTCAGACTGGGTTAGGTGTTTCTCTGGAGGAAATGGGCTCCAAGGTGTGTAAGCATACTCTTAAACCTAAGCTATCACCCTAGAACAAAAGGATAGTCCTTGTAAGACCCTTGTTCAGAGGATTGTTAACACTCTTCTAACAAGTACATTCACTACTAAGAATTTCTCCAGAGTGTTCCACTCTAATCCAGTCTACCGCTCCATGCGTGCAAATGTCCAAGGACTCAGGACTTTAACGACTTCGGGCTCAGGGCTCTTGCTCTCCACTGCTGTACCAGTGCAGCTGTAGCTGATGTTATGAGAAGCCTCGACAGACTGCAAGTTCAGGTCAGCTACCACTCCAGAGCTCTGTAGCCCAGGCAACTCCCCCAACCTTCTCCATGGGCTTCATTATCTCTGCTTGCAATGTGAGAAACTTGCCCTCAGATGACCTCTAGATCTCCTTCAGTCTGAAAATTTCTGAATCTATATACTGCTTTAATGAGCTATTCTAAAGATGACATTTTCTCCAGTAGAATGCAAAGGGTCCTGGAATACAAGCAATGATAGTGGGGCAAAAAATACTGTTCCATAAAGCAAAACCAGATGTTCCTATATTCAGTTTGAATAACAAGTCATCCCAATTTGTCTTTTACCTTATAGGCTCATAAACTCATTCATATGTATTTGCAAATAGACTCCTGGATTCCCAAATTATTCTATTTTATTGACTATAAAAAAATACCAAAGCCATTCTTTCCAGTCTACTTTGAAAACTATTAAACAATTATCTATAATTCAGAAGTTGAACCCACACTGAACTGTTAACTCAACAGTATGGGCTACTAAATTACCTTGACTAAGAATTTTAATTTCCCTAACTCTCAATTCCATATCTATAAAGTAATATTTTGGAAAAGATTGAACAAAATAATATAAACATCTGACACATTAATAATGCATCAAACAGAATATAACAGTGATATTAAATATTCAGAAAATGATGACCACTAAAAGGGATATCTTTTAATACAGAGATTTGTCTTTAAAAGATAAATGACCTGAGCAATTAAGCCACTAAGATTGGCCTTCTTCTGAGAAGTGGCTCTCAGTGTTAGTTGCACAACACAATAGTCTAAAAACTATAAAAGCTTCCAGGTCCAGCCCTACTCACAGCCAATAAATATACAGATCTGGATGAGGAGCTGGTCAGGAAAGATGAGCTACTAAGACCATTTTAAATTTGTCTGTATAGATCCAGATAAAACTTAATATTTGGAGTTTCCAAAGAACCTGAGAAGTTCCCTCAGGAATGTCTTAAACTCACAGACCTTGGACAGTTCATGGGTCATGATAGATGTCGCAGTAATGAACCCATCCACAAAGCAATGGTCTCAGTACTAGATTTGGGATTCTAACACATTCTGTAAATTCTAAAATACTTTTCAACCCACATATGACCATAAACATCTAAATGTAGACAAGGAAGTCTACCATCTTCTAACTCATATATATAGAGAAAATTTAACCCCAAGTGATTCATATTAGGAATATAATGTCACCATCCTCACTGGAAGGCTTTATTGCATGTGTATTCCTATAGTATCAATAAGAGTTGACAATAAGACATAAGGTAAAAAAAATAGTTTTACTGGATTACTCTTGGTATAAAATTTATAGACTTTTCTCAGCTTGATAAAAACATTTTTTATTTGCAAAACTTCACTATTTTTAAATATTTCTTAACAACATCATCTAAATACTGCAGCTATATCAAAGTAAAACAAAAAATACATACAATTTGATACAGTGGTTCTCAACCTTCCTAATGTTGCTATGCTTTTATACAGTTCCTCATGTTGTGGTGACCCCAACGATAAAATTATTTTCATTGCTACTTTTGCTACTGCAAAGAATTATAATGTAAATATCTGATATACAATATACAATTGACCCCCATAAAAGGATCATTCAATCTTCAAGGGGGCCATGACACACAGGTTGAGAACCAGTTAAAACAAAGTATTTACTTTGGTATAAACAAAAGTTCAGTATTTATATGAAATATTTTCTGTTTTGAAAATATATTAACCATAAGAGCTTTATTGTAATGACAAGTTGTATGTGATGACATCTTTTATGAAGCATCAACCATCTGCACTATGATTACAAGATGAGTATGTCATTTGCCAATAAAACTGTCATTACCTAAAATTTTAATTTTAATACTTCTCTATCAATATCTATAAATAACTGAGTAATTTTAACAATCTCTTTGTAAAAAGTACTTTTCACTAGAAATTAACTTCTATATGTACCCTTGTTAAGGTCTGGGAAAAAATAGCCTAAAAATTAATTTGAAGGATAAAAGATTTATCTGGTTCATGGGTTTAAAGTTTTTGATCTATAGTCATCTGACTCCATTGTTTTAGGGCCTATAGAATGACGGAAATGTCATGACAAAGAGTACATATGGAATTTGTTGCCACATGGCAGCTGAGATTCACAGAGGAAATGAGGCCAGTATCCCAATAAGCCTCACAAGACACGTGGCTAATGATCTGACCTCCTTCTGTCAGGACTCACTTTTTATAGATTCCACCGTCTCCCAGAAGTATCAACGCCTTTAGTATATGAATCTTGGGAAGACACTTAAGACCTAAACACTAACACATACTTTGAATTAAATTTTTATTATTAAATATGTTACTATATATCAACAAAAATCCTTATGACATGTCAACAGAGGAGGAAGCACTTTGAATAATTGATAAAGATTCTCACTCATAAAGTAGTATCAAGTTTAACTTCACAGAATTATTATGATGCAAATTCACTTAATTAGTAAAAATATGAACATGGAAATGAAGCAGCACTGTGCAGTTCTTGTCCGAGACATTTTTTGATTAATGATGAGAATCTAGAGAAAATTCCTCATCTCTATAATCCTTAAGGCCTTAATATTAATAGTCTTTAATTTTTAACTATGTGTGTCATCATTTTTATAATCAAGAAAACCAAAGTTCATTTCCATAGAGTAAAAAGCAGAAAAAGTTCATCTTTAGTTTTGTGCTGACCTCTAACATGAGAATTTCAGTCTAGCACTCCATACTCAATTGTAAGAAATGCACTTACTTCTTAGTAAAATTGTTACCCTGTAATAACAAAAATTTATAGCAAAGAAACCCAAATATGTAATGGCCTTAATAACATATGTTCTGCTTTCCCATATATAAGGAGGAATGCTGTTGTTTACCACTGATTATTCTGGTGTTCATTTTTTTCTCTTGTTATTCATTCATTTTTTTCTAAATTTTTCACGTGACAATTTTTCAGTGAAAGATTCACTTAGCACAGAAGCATAACCATAAAAAATTTCATTTTCAGAAAGTCCATTTCTTCAACCATATCATGCAGAGATCAAGCTATGTTTTTTAATGAAAGTTTCAGGTTTTGCATTGAGGTCATTTATCCATTAGGAATTGAGTTTTGTGCCATGTAATAGATACAGGTCTAATTACCCACAAATTAAAGTCAATTATAATTGACAAAGTAGCACTTCATAAAACTGAAAAGCCTTGGCACAGCTAAAGAAACAATCTGTTTAAGGAGGAGGAATTAAAGAGAATGGGAGAGAATCTTTGCCAGCTATAAATCTAATATAGGATTAATATACAGAATAAACAAAAAACTCAAAAACAAAGTTAAAACTGACTATTTCAAAGAGGTACTACAATACTAAACAGTTATATAAAGAAAAAAATAAAAGTTACTAAGAAACATCAAAAAATTAAAAAGAGAAAAAATGTTCAGTGCCCATAACAACTATAAAAATGCAAATTAAAACAATTTTGAGATCTCATCTTACCCTACTCAGAATGGCAAAGATCAGAAAAACAACTGAAAACAAATGCTAAAGATGATGAGAGGGAAAGAGAACCCTCCTTCACTACTGCTGGGTGTTGCTGCTCTCTAGGGCCTTAATATTTCCCTGGAAGAAGGGATGTGAAGACTCGGTATCAATAGCTCAGACATCAGAAGTCAGGTAAAAATAAAAAGCTAACTCCTTTATTCAGTAGTGAGGAGAGCCTTATATACCCTCCTCCCAACATCCAAGTTATGTCTCAACTTCGTGACATCACATAGTTGCCCCTCATTGCTGGCATAAGTAGGAGTGTGGGACAGCAACTGTTGCTAGACCCTCAGGCAAATTCCAGGTTGGCTCATAAGAAAGTATGTTATGCTCATAATTTGGCAACTGGTTTAAGCCAATTTTCACAGCCCTATGGACCTGTCCTACTACAGATGGAGTTGCAAATTGGTCCAACTAGCCTCAAAACCAATGTGGTAAATCCTCAAAAGGCTACAAATAAATAAATCTACCATATACCACTTTTTGGTATATGCCCAAAGGATTCATTCTGTTCTAGTGATAATTGATCTGCCATTTTCATTACTGTTAATTTCACAATAGAAGGACAACATAAATGTCCTTCATCTGATAAAAGGATAATAAAAATTTGATGTATATAGTATATATGTATACATACATATATATATATATACTATGAAATATTCAACTGCGAAGAAATGTGAAATTATGAAATTTAGAAGTAAATGAATGGAACTAGGAATGATTATATTAAATGAGATAATCCAGACCAAAAAGGACAAATGTGAATATTCTGTCTCATCTGTGGTTGCTAGCTACAAATTTTCAGATGGTAGTGTATAACATAGAGTACCCGCAGAAGCCAGAAAAGAAAAATGAACTAATGGTGACTGTAGGGGGAGGCAGGGAGAAACAATCAAGAAGGGAATTGTAGACTAAAAAATAAGTTGAAGGAAAAATGTGGAGAAGGAAGAAGGCTTACCAATGTGGGATGGAGGTCAAATAGAAGGAAAAAGAAGTAAAGAGTAAAATAACATTAAGGATGTCTGAAAAGGTAATAAAGAATCGTTATATATTTACCTAAAGATACTTATAACACATGTATGTCTATTTAATGTTTTTTTTAACCTAGTCTGATAATGCTCCTCCCAAAGCCATAGACTAGCAAAAACCCCAATAACAAGCATGGGAAGCTATCTAATGCTTTGTTAGTCAAGACATGCAGTTTGGACACGGGTTATAAAGGGAATCAAAGTTGAAATCCTCCTCTCTCAGTACTAGCTTTCATGATCCCAGACTGTGCCACACAAGCTGCCAAGGAAGGACAGCAACCAACAGTCTTACATAGCTTGACACCTATGAACTAAAACATTGACTAGTGTGGCATGATAACCCTAAGGGTGCACTGGTGTCACTCATATGTTAGCAGTAACCAAAAGCTCTCTAACTGGACTTAAAAGCTTAACAAGAAGAAGAACATGCCTAGTACTAGACTCCTGGCCAATGACTTAGGACTAATAAAATAATGACTCTTGAACTTACACACTACCACTTTGGTAAAACAGCAAAATTCCTAGCTGTTCTCAAACCATAACAAATAGACTTCTTTTGCAATGAATGAGGATTATTACAGAAAACAACTGACGAGAATGCAGAGAATACATGCTTATGTGATGTGTAGCTCCTCAAATTAGCCAAATGTTCATTAGTCAAAACAAGATTATTGCTCTGCTGGGGACGTTGTTGAAGAAGGCTGTGCCCATGCAAAGACATTACATATATAGAAAATCTCAGGCGGAGATATGAACAAAAGTATATTTATCCAAGAAAGGCACTGACAACAGACAAAAAAATGATTCATTCCATAATCTATGAGCATGGGTAAAGGGTTCCTTATAAAAGTCAGGGTGACTTGGGTAGCTACATCACTGAAAAGCCCATTAGACCATGGATGGTTATTCACAAAAGCTACATCACTGGATCCCCTGTAAGCCTTCTAGTCAGCTCCAACAGCCAGTGCCCTCTCCAACAACAGATGATTATTACTTCTGTACCCTAGGGGAGGGGCTCTATGTCCACCTCATGTTTTCCTTATGAATCTAATTTCTTTAGAAGTTTCCCTCTGTAAGGAATGTTTTAAATTGGAGAATATGTTTCAATCTAGAAAATAGCTGTCAAACAAATCTTTTGAAAAAATATATGTACATATATTCATATACATATATGTACAATGTATGCATAAACTTTATTATGTAAATACACATCTAATGAATGCTTTATAGCAATCCCCACTATTTTGACATAAAAATGGAAGAAAATACATTTTGTGTCTAAGTCCTACATAACAATGCCAAGTATTGCTGTTGCAAGACTCAAGCTTGGCTTTGAGGAGGAAGTTTTGCCAGAGGTTTGTGTGTTTGTGCTGTATGTGCTTCTGTAGGGAGTTGAGCAGAGGACATTGACAAGATGGGAAACTACAACAGGGTTTGGCTTTGAAAAGGAGCTTTCACCAGCAATTTTGTGTGGTGTGCTGTTTGTGCTGCTGCAGGGAGCTGAGCTGAGCACATGGCTGAGCTGGGAAACCAGATCATGGTGCTGTCTGCAGAGCGTGTCACAGTGCACTCTGGAGCAGGCAGAGATTAACTCTGTCTTTCATGGTTCCCCCAGCTGCTGCTGAGGGAGTTTGCAGGGCCACCACCCAGCCTTAGAGGTCACAGGACACGTACAAGCACGAATGCCACAACTGACCAGGAGTCACCTAATCATGAACCACTAAAGCCATGGGCAAACACGAGTGCAAAAACTTACATAATAATATAAAGAACAATAAGGTAACTCCACAAGAAAGTGGCAATCCTACAAATACAAGACCTGAACTGAGCAATGAAGAGGAAACAGAAGGAAGAAACACCAAAAATTCCTTTTGATGATCATCGAAGCTCTCAAAGAAGATATGAAAAATAGCCTTAAAGAAATAGAAGAAAACACAAACAAAAAATTGGAAGAGATGAACAAATCTATAAAAGAAACATGCCAGGAACTAAAACCTGAAATAGAAGCAATAAAAAAGGCACAAAATGAGGCAAAGATGGAAATAGAAACTCTGAAGAAAAGAGCTGGAACCACAGATACAAGCATAACAAACAGAGTTCAAGAGATGGAAGATAGAATCTCTCAAGTGGAAGATTCAGTAGCTCAAATAGATATATCGGTCAAAGAAAATAGTAAAACTAAAGAAGCCATAACTCAAAATATTTAAGAAATCTGGGACACCATGAAAAGACCTAATTTGAGAATAATAGGAATAGAAGAAGGAGAAGAATACCAGCTCAAAGGCACAGATAATATTTTCAATAAAATCATAGAAGAAAACTTCCCTAACCTGAAGAAGGAAATGCCTATAAAGATACAAGAAGCTTACAGAACACTAAATAGATATGACCCCCCAAAAAGTCAGCCCGCCACATTATAATCAAGCCACAAAACATACAGAACAAAGAAAAAAATTTAAGAGCTGCAAAAGAAAAGGGCCAACTCACATGTAAAGGCAGACCCATCAGAATAACACCTGACTATTCAATGGAAATGATGAAAGCTAGAAGGGCTTGGTCAGAAGTTATACAGACACTAAAAGAGCATGGCTGCCAAACTAGAATACTATACCTTGCAAAATTATCAATCACCATAGATGGAGTAAACAAGATATTTCATGACAAAGTCAGACTGAAAGAATATCTATCTACCAGTCCAGACATACAGAGAGTATTAGAGGGAAAACTCCAACCTAAGGACCCCAGATGCACCCACGAAATCACAAACAATCAATAATTCCACAGAAGAATACTCCAGAGAAAGGAAATATAAACAAGTTACCAACAAAAATGGCAGGAAATATCAATCAATGGTCACTAATTTCCCTTAATATCAATGGACTCAACTCTCCTATAAAACGTCACACACTAACAAGATGGATACAACAACAGAAGCCATCCTTCTGTTGCCTTCAAGAAAAACACCTCAACTGCAAGGACATACACAGGCTTAGAAAAAAGGGTTGGGAAAAGATTTTCCAGTCAAATGGTCCTAAGAAACAAGCAGGGGTTGCAATCCTAATATCTAACAAAGCAGACTTTAAGCTAAAAGCAATAAAAAGGGACCAAGATGGTCACTACTTAGCCATCAAAGGAAAAATTAGTCAAGAGGAGATTTCAATCTTGAATATTTATGCCCCTAATGTAAGGGCACCTACTTATGTAAAAGAAACACTGCTAAAGTTCGAATCCCACATCAATTCTTATACCCTAATAGTGGGAGACTTCAATACCCCACTTTTAACCCTGGATAGATCAACCAGACAGAGACTCAACAGAGAAATATGGAGTCTAAAAGAGGTTATGATGCAATTGGATTTAATAGATATCTACAGAAGCTTCCACCCAAACGCAAAGGAATATACATATTTCTCAGCTCCTCCTGGAACTTTCTCGAAAATAGACCATATAATTTGTCATAAAGCAAATATCAACAGATACAAAAAAATGGAAATAATCCCTTGAAACATATCAGACCACCAGGGCCTAAAGTTAGAGTTCAACATCATTAAAACCCAAAAAAAGCATACCAACTAATGGAAACTCAACATCACTCAGCTGAACCATCTCTGGGTCAAGGAAGAAATTAAGAAAGAAATCAAAGTCTTCCTAGAATTTAATGAAAATGAATCCACAACGTATCCAAACTTGTGGGACACAATGAAAGCAGTCTTAAGAAGAAAATTCATAGCGCTAGATGGCTATATGAAAATCCTAGAGAAATCCTACACTAGAGACCTAACAGCTCAGCTAAAAGCCTTAGAACAATTAGAAGCAAACTCACCTAGAAGGAGTAGACAGCAGGAAATAATCAAACTTAGAGCTGAAATCAATACTACTGAAACAAAAAGAACAATACAAAGAATCAATGAATCTAAGAGTTGGCTCTTTGAGAAATTTAACAAGATAGATAAACCCTTAGCCAAAATAATCAAAAAACAGAGAGAGAGTGTTCAAATCAACAAAATCAGAAATGAAAAGGGGGACATAACAACAGACCCCCAGGAAATATAGAGAATTATCAGATCATATTTTGAAAATCTGTATTCCACAAAAATGGAAAACCTAGAAGAAATGGACAGCTTCCTGGACAGGTACCATCTACCAAAATTAAATGAAGATGAGATTAATTACCTGAACAGGCCTATAACCATTAAGGAAATTGAACCTGTCATTAACAACCTCCCCAAAAATAAAAGCCCTGGTCCAGATCGTTTCAGTGTAGAAATCTACCAGACATTCAAAGAAGAATTACTACTGTTACTCCTCAAACTATTTCACACAGTAGAAACTGAAGGAATATTGCCAAATTCCTTTTATAAGGTCACAATTTCTCTAATACTCAAGCCACTCAAAGACACAAAAAAGAAGGAGAATTACAGACCAATTTCCCTCATGAATATTGATGTAAAAATTCTCAACAAAATTTTGGCAAATCGTATACAACAATGTATAAAAGACATCATCCACCATGACCAAGTAGGCTTCATCCCAGAAATGCAGGGCTGGTTTAACATACGAAAAACTGTAAATGTTCTCCATCATATAAACAAACTAAAGGAACAAAACCACATGATCATATTCTTAGATGCTGAAAAAGCCTTTGACAAAATCCAAAACTCCTTTATGCTTAAAGCCCTGGAGAGATCAGGAATACAGGAAGAATACCTAAATATAATAAAGGCGATTTACAAGAAGCCCAAGCCAGTATCAAACTTAATGGAGGAAAACTCAAAGAATCCCACTAAAATCAGGAAGTAGACAAGGATGTCCTCTTTCCCCTTATCTATTCAATATAGTTCTCGAAGTTTTAGCTAAAGCAATAAGAGAACAAAAGGAGATTAGGGGATACAAATTGGAAAAGAAGAAGTGAAGCTATCTCTATTTGTAGATGATATGATTGTATACATAAGTGACCCACAAAATTCTTCCAAGGAACTACTACAGCTGATAAACACCTTCAGCAATGTAGCAGGATACAAGATTAACTCAAAGAAATCAGTAGCCCTTCTATACACTAAAGATAGAAGAGCTGAAAAAGAAATAAGGGAAACATTATCCTTTATAATAGCTGCAAATAATATTAAATACCTTGGAGTAACTATAACCAAAGAAGTAACAGACCTATATGACAAAAATTTTAAATCACTGAAGAAAGAAATTGAAGAGGATATCAGAAAATGGAAAGCTCTCCCATGTTCCTGGATTGGTAGGATCAACATAGTAAAAATGGCAATTCTACCAAAGGCAAACTACAGATTCAATGCATTGCCCACCAAAATTTCAACACAATATTTTTTGGACCTTGAAAGAACAATATTCAATTCCATTTGGAATAAAAGGAAAGCCAGGATTACGAAAACAATTTTACTCACCAAAAGACCCTCAGGAGGTATCACCTTCCCTGACTTCAAGTTATACTATAGAGCTACAATAATAAAAACCGCCTGGTACTGGCATGAAAACAGACTTGTGGATCAATGGAATAGAATTGAGGATCCAGACATTAAACCAAAAACCATTGAACACCTGATCTTTGACAAAGATGCCCAAAACATTCAACAGAAAAAAGATAGTATATTTAACAAATGGTGTTGGCATAGCTGTATGGAAGTGTGTAGAAAAATGCAAATAGATCCGAGCCTGTCACCCTGCACAAAACTCAAAACCAAGTGGATCAAAGACCTCATCATAAACCCAGTCACTTTGAACTTGATAGAAAAGAAAGTGGGAAATACACTTCTACGAATTGGCACAGGTGACCGCTTCCTGAATATAACAACAGTGGCACAGATACTAAGACCAACAATCAATAAGTGGGATCTAGTGAAGCTAGGAAGCTTCTGTAAAGCCAAGGACACTGTCAATAAGACAAAACAACAGCCTACAGAATGGGAAAAGATTTTCACCAACACTACAAGTAATAGAACACTGATCTCTAAGATAGATAAAGAGCTCAAGAATCTAGAGCCCAAAACCTTGAATAACTCAATCAAAAAATGGGGTTCAGATCTATAAAGGGAATTCTCAGCAGAGGAATTACGAATGGTTGAAAGGCACCTGAAAAAGTGCTCTTCATCTTTAGCCATCAGAGAAATGCAAATCAAAACAACTTTGAGATACCACCTAACACCTGTTAGATTGGCTAAGATAAAAGGCACAGATGACAGCCTATGTTGGAGAGGATGCGGATCAAGGGGAACACTACTCTATTGTTGGTGGGAGTGTAAGCTTGTTCAGCCACTTTGGAATCCAATATGGTGGTTTCTCAGAAAATTGAGAATCAACCTCCCCAAGGACCCAGCATTACCACTTCTGGGTATATACCCTAAAGAGGCACATTCACACTCCAAAGGTATTAGCTCAACTATGTTCATAGCAGCATTATTTGTAATAGCAAGAACCTGGAAACAACCTAGATGTCCCTCAACTGAAGAATGGATTAACAAACTGTGGTACATCTACACAATGGAGTACTACTGAGCAGTAAGAAAAAAATGATATCCTAAAATTTGCAGGCAAATGGATGGATTTGGAGAATATCCTCCTGAGCAAGGTATCACAAACTCAGAAAGATAAGCAGGGGATGTACTCACTCACTAGTGGTCTCTAAACAAACAAACAGGAAAAAAGCAAAGCATGCCCAAGGTGCAAATCACAACCACTGAACATTTGGGATCAGAAACACTCTGGACTGACCCTTCGGAAACCACTCCACCTAGAAGAACACCTGACTCAGTCTTGAGGTTTGGGGGACAAAACTGGATCTGCCAGGAGTGGAGACTGAAATAAGCATTATTGGATCAATGGGACCATGGGACTGTCTGCTGCCTGCCCAGGAAGGGGATGGGGGGTTGTGGAGAAGAAAAAATGACCTGATTTTGCGGGAGGGGGAAGGGACCTGGAATCAGGATATACAGGGTTAGAAAAAAAAGTCAGAAGGAAAGCTGAACACAAAGTAATTTTATGTGTAGCAAATTATTTGCATTATTACCCTGATAAGTCATGCTTATGATTTTTATTTTTTTTTATAGTAAGGTTAACTTATCAGCCTTTTAAATTCAATTTACTGTTTTTCTTGATAAATACAAAATAAATTAAGAAAAAATGCCAAGTATTCCACTGTAAACATTTCATAAATGACTAGCCTTCTGAGCAACAGAGTGATGTCCTGCTGTTTGAAGTTATTCTTGGTTTCCAAACCACAGCAGCTCCTGTGAGTCAGAGCCAGCTGTGCTGATATAAACTCAAATCTTGCAACTGCTTGTGAAGTTGTCCATGTTGTCTCACACCCCAAAAACAGACATGCACAGTCTCCCATTGGTGACCACAACTTCTTTAAGCGAAAACAGAAAGTGATTGCTATCCTTATACTACACAGAGAAGGAGGCTGAAATTTGAAAAGATTTATTAGTCCAATTCACATAAGAACATAGTGTTAAATTAAAATGTAGCTCTCAAAATCTATTTCTTAAATTACAGAAGTGTTAAATCTGTCCTGATTTCAAATACAACTTTATCCCAAAATCTCTAGGAAAGTTTCCTCAGGTGGATCAAGATTCCCATTTTCCTCTCTATATATACCACTATATATTGTATGGGTCACTGTGCTACATCTTTAGACATCTTGGGATTAGAGGTACAGGAATAAGGAGTTATTAACTGTACAACCAGTTCTCTCCACTACCTCCTAAAGTGACAGATCAGTGGAGGCTGTGTGGAAACTCTCTTCTTGTCCTTCTTAATAACTACCTTACCAAGATGTCAACCAACAGAACCTGCTCTACAGAATAAGCCTTAGAGAACCATACCGAGGTGAAATAGCTTGTCTGGGTATCACTAACTGGATGTGTTTACCAAAAGGCCTTTGGGAAAAGAAGAAAATGTTAATCAGCTCCTAGAACTAGCCCATGGCTGCCCTTCCCAGGGAGCAAGGCTAAAAACCTCAGCTATAATCAGAACAATGGTATTTGCTAAGCACAGGAAATTATGTACAGCTGGATCATAGAGAACTCATTATTTTTATATTTTCTTACTCCTTTTTTCTTCTAAAACTTAAAAAAGAAAAATTAGAAACTATCATGAATTTCTTCTTTTTCTCTAAAGAATTACAAATATCACTTGGTAAACAAGTGATGTAGAGAAGTTTAGAAATATTTCATATACCTAGGTGATGGTCTAGAACAAAACTCTTCATATAAACAAACTACGAGGAAGTAGGCAACTCTGTTTATTTACTTAGGTTATAAAAGACGTGGATACACTACTTTAGTTCATGATTTTAAGAGGCTGTAGAGAAAAATCCATGAAAACTAAGTTCTTTAAATTTTTATTTTTACCTACCTTCTTTCTGAGTTTCCTGTCTCCATGGGGAAGATGTTTTCTCATCAGAGATCAAAGCATTTAGCCTCTGCCTATCTGACTTTAATGAAGTTAATTCCTTCAGGAGCCTTTGTCTTCTGTTTTCTTAGTTATTGAAAGCCTTAATTTACATATAACAAAGCCAACTTATTATATATTAGCGTCCCACATTTATTTCTTCTCCATGCAATGAAATGTAAGTGATGGTTAAGGTGTACTGTCTGATGCTAATTATTCCAGTACAGAATGGCATGTTGGAGTTTTGCACACAGCACAGGAAGAACAACAGTGGGATGTAAGGAATCTTCAAACTTTACCAGAACATTGTAACTGAGGCTGGACCTGTCAGTAATAAACAAAAGGCATAATAACCCAAACGGTGGAGTGATATTTCTTGTGGAATGATTAAAACATCAACTCTTTAGTGGAAATGGAAACTGAAGTATCATTAGTCACAGAAATACATTTATTATACTCAGGTATTTCAAAAAGAAATGACAAAATAAAAACTTGTACTTCTTTGATTAGCTATTAAAAAGTAATACTGGTAAAATTTGTAAATCAAAATGTCATTTTGCTGAAAAGAATATCACCAGGCAGAAAAATAAGCATACCTCACTACAGCCTATAAATTACTATGCACACATTCAATGAGGTATCATGCAGTTTTTTTCCTTTAAGGAAAGAAATAGATAGCTATATTACCTTTAAAAATAAAAAGTTATATTTTATAAGCACTTAAAAATTGATTATTGGGGAACTTTGAGATACCCAGGGCCTAGAATAATACTGGTTAATGACAGGAATAAAATAGGTATAACTAAGTATATTACTAAAATAAAACATACATAAAATGTTATGTCTGGAAAATGAAAGTGATTCAATATTAATTTTACTTTTCATTTATTTTTCTCTGGCCTTTATCTATATTTTAAATTTTGTATAATTTCTTTGTCATTGTAAAGGTTCAATGTTTAAAAAAAAACTTTAAAGGAAGATTTTGTTAGAATATCAAGTACAAGCTAGGTGTATACTCAGACTCAGGGGACTGAAGCAGCAGAATTCTGAGTTCAGTGCCAGCCTTAACTGCACAGTGGCATCCTGCTTCAAAATAAAATGAGAAAATCTTCAAAATACAAATATTATTTAAAGACCTAGAGCCAAGCAATGGAGAAGGCAGGTAGGAAAGACATCAGTTCACATCATCTGAGAAGACCTACAGCCAATAATGTAAAAGAACAAAAAGGAAATGAAACTGCAACTCAGATCTTTTTAAATTTTTACTTCAATTTTTTATACAATATATTTTCATCACATTCTTTCTCCCCAACTCTTCCAAGATCTTCCCCACATCCCTACCCACCCTAAGTTCATGTTCTTTCTCCCGCTCAAAAAATAAAACCCAAAACAGAACAAATGAAAATAAAGATAAAAAGCAAAAGGCAAACAAAAACTTAAATGATAATCAATGAGACAAAAAAGTAGCAAAGTGAAACAAATCTCTCTCTCTCTCTCTCTCTCTCTCTCTCTCTCTCTCTCTCTCTCCCTCCCTCCCTCCCTCCCTCCCTCCCTCCCTCTCTCTCTCTCTCTCCCTCTCCCTCTCCCTCTCCCTCTCCCTCTCTCCCTCCCACCACACACACACAAACACACACACACACACACACACACACACACACACATCAAAATAAATAAATAGGAAAGGAAGGGAGGGAGGGAGGGAGGGAGGGAGGGAGGGAGGGAGGGCGGGCAAAAGAAAAATACCATAAAACCCATGAATTCTATTTTGTGTTGACCAACAGTTTTGAGCACAGGTTCTGCCCTGGAATTTAGTTGGAGCATACCCACTGATGCTCCATTTGAGAAAACTGATTATTTTTCTTTCCAAAATCAATTTCTGAACTCACATTGTGAAAGGAGAGAAACGACTGACATAGGTTTTCCCCTAGCCTACACACAGAGAGACACATACACACAGACATGTGCTGTGCATGCACATACACACAGGCACATGCATACACACATATATACGTACATACATGCACATACACACAAACACACATAATGAAAAATATCCTTTATAACTTCTTCAGAAAGTAAAATAGGACAGCGAACTCTTTTATTTTATGAGATTATTTAACATGGTGCCTAAAACATCACAGATAAATCTGCAAACAGAGATGAGTTATATATGAAAACTCAAATTCTCTATCAATAAAGAAACCAGAAATAATATTAAAGTTCAAGTAATAAAAGTCTGGAACCCATAAGCATACTTCAAAATCACTAATTAAAATCAATCATTCCAATGACTAAACTAGGTAAAATTAGTTTAATGAAGACAAACAGAAAATAAATATATAGAGAGTTGTTCAACCACACAATAGCCAAAATTTTCTGGTTACAGACACAAGATTCCATTTTCCATATATGAAGTCAAACATGAAGCCTGACAGTATAATGTAAGTGAAGCATGCTAGTGAAGTTCTGAAGAGAAACACTCACACTGGGCATGTTCAGAGATAGATATGGCAGTCATGGGGAACTTGAGCATACTCTAAGAACTCTAAAATACTCATTACATAGCACTCTTGTTATTTCACCCTCAGATCAATAACGTCTTCTCTTTAGAAACCACCTAAAATCCTTGAGCATATGCTATGGGAAACATTTACAATCATGTCCGCTACAATATATTTCAGTCACTGAAAAAGAAAATGAATAAAAAATGGGTGGGAATCCATGAACCCATAAACACAATGAACAAACTATAACATATTTATAATTAAGTATTACATAGAAATTAAAAATATCTTTAAATGCAAATATGGGTTCAGTTTACCATGATGGTCAATTACAAAGCTCACATGCAGAATGTATATAATATGATACACAAAACATATAAACATATAAATATACAGAAGACTCATCTACAGTACATGTAGGGGTGTGTTTTGCTTTTTTGAGAAGTTAAAGAATACATTTTATAATATTTTCAAGATCAGAATTGTTGGCAGTTTATTGAATCAATAATTTTTATTTGAGAAAATAAAGTAATTATGACAAAATATTAACATTTGGCAAGGGTAATTGGACAAAAGAGATATGTGAATATTATTGTTTTCTTTCTGGTTTTCTCTAAAATATCTTAATTAAATCTTCAAAAAAATCAATGTTTTTTAAAGGCAGCAGAAGTTAGTGGTAGTGAAAAGTAATTGAAAAAAATCTCGGGTCATTGCAAACACAAAATATGGCAAAAGTCAGTCATGAGTCACTTGGTTGAACAGTCTGTCATAGCCTGCCAGAAAGAATATTTTAATATCTAGATTTTATTTTTATAAGAAAAATAAGTGACTTAAGAAATAAAAATGAAAGAGACCTTTTGTTGATTTATCCTAAATAACTCCCATCTGAAATGTTTGTTGATCACACACTTACTCAAAAGAATTCTGTTGTTTCTTATTATAAAGCAGTGAAGTTTTCCCCAAGAACATTTTGAAGCAAAATCCAGACACAAGGCCATGCTCTAATGGCGCCATTAAAATGTTCAGTGCTGTGTCTGGTACTTACAGTAATACTTAAAGCATTCCCCTAAGGCCCATCAAAATATATCTGAGATATTATGTTCATTCAAACAAATGTCTTGCAATTTATATCTAATGAAATTTTCCTCCAACACTGTTTCCTTCACTCCTCCTTCATTAATCAATTAAAAAAGGGTAAAGGCACCAAGTGCTGCATAATGTAAGAAAGTTTCCAGCTTCCCCAAGCCAGAGAGTAAGCAAATGGCACAAAGACTTCCTAAATGTGAGCAATACATCAGGAGCTAAAGGAAGAAATTAATGAGAACTCAGGGAAAATAATACTGCTAACACTTCAGCAACAGATCTTCCCTGTTTTCTTCTTTGATTTTGAAATTACTGGATATTTTTATGGACTTTGCCACTGAAATAATTCCAGTTTTATTACTATCCATATCCTGTGGTTTTATTTCCTAATAAAAATATGTGTAGTGTTAGTGTTGTCTTGAAGTGTAATTGATTTCTGTGAGGTGTAATTTGCTGCCTGAGAAATGGTCTTTTGAATTTCTATAAAATAGCACATGGATGAATGAGATGCTGAAAAAGACTGCTGTGCTAAAAAGTAATAATGGGGACAAAAATTATTTTTCATTATTTTAGTGTTGGATCATTTTGAGTTTAATTTTCTGAGCATTTTACAGGCTTTTATTAAAATTGCATATTTCAATTGCAACCTTCAAAAAATCAGCTTCATGTTATGAAAGGTGTTTTGTTTCTCATTATGCTACCAGTAATTTTAATTTTAGCCCTTTTCCAGAAAATGCAAATATGGAATGATATAGGAGAAAACAGAAGGCTTCATTAGATAGTTTTTAAGCATACAGAGTCCTACTCTGTAACAAAGCCAGGTAGAAACAATCTGTTATACACACTCCAGAAAACAGGGGATGTTTGTGGAGGATTAAGGTGCGGGCCAAGCTGGAAACATTATGGGAAAGACTAAACTATCTAGAAGGAAAAGAGGACACCATCTCATACCACCTTTGTCATTCTCTCTGAGACCAAGCTTGCCCTCAGACTTTGCATGTGCTCACCTAATACATTTCAGCTCTCTCAGCAGTCCCACCCTCCTCCACTAAGAACAGACTCACTGAGACTCATTTCCTTGAAGTAAAAGAATATCACCATGTGGAAACTATACACATTGTTTAGAAGGACACATCACCTATCTCTTTGCTTTTAAATGATACTCTCAATCTTTATGGACTTTGATGAATTTGTAGAAATAATTGTGCTGCATATACTACCTGGATTAAGGATTTTATTAAGATATTTGTTTATCAATTCATGGTCACAACTAGAACCCCTTTTCTTTTCTCATTGTGAGTGTGTGTGTGTGTGTGTGTGTGTGTGTGTGTGTGTGTGTGTAGTGAAAGAGAGAGGGGAAAGAGAAAGAGAGAGATAATTTTTCTTTAACTTATTTCCTTTCATACAAGATAAGTCATCTTAAGAGATTCAAGATTTTCAAGTATATCAACCCCCCCAAAAAGCATTCTATGTTTTGATGTAAATCTCTAAGAGTCACCACTGAAATAGTGCTAACTGAAATGCAGACTTAGATAGATTTGGGAGAGAAAACTTTTCTAATTGAGACAAAAATACATGATTTTATATGCACAGACACTGAGGTACAATTTAGCCCAACTGTCTATCATGCATTTTTTTTCTAATAAACTCTCTGAAGGAGAATCAAAAGCAATCCATTTTAAGATGCAAGTTATTAGAAGTTTTACTTGAGAAAGACCAGAGAGCCCAAGTAAAACTCTGATGTCATCCACTGTGTGTCAACTCTTTTTTCTCTGTTCAAACCACAATCATGCATTGTTCACTCATTACCAACAATAATAATGAGTTCATGTTGTAGATAGGTGATCAGGGCATGTAAAGAATAATTTTAAAAATGACACTGAGAGAGATCAGAAAGGATCTTCACAACAGGTTCAGCCCTGAACAATTGACCTTGCTATCAACTTGGTATGGAAAGAGAAGTCACTGAGGGTTATAATGTTGGGAAAAGTATGGGTCATGATAAGTTGGATAGATTGGACAGCTGCTAAAAATTCAAAGGTAGAGTGTGATAAAAGTGCACCTTGGAGGGGAGGGATCTACAGGAGTATTTGTGGAGGTATAAAATTCATACCATAAACATAACAATAGGAGTGATGCATACAACACATTATCTAGAACATGCTTTTTCTAATTCTAGTTAGGGAGGGTGACAGGTGAACTTTCCTCATGACACTGGAAGATAGAGGAGAAGGCACAGAAATGTCATTATCATTCTTTCCTCACTTACTCAGTTGAACGCTACTCTAAAAGCCATTGTAATGACATCTTCAGGTCATCTAAAACTACATATTAGTTGATTTAGACTTACATAAAAAGGAAGATGGTCCCTGTGTGACTGACTGAATGATGCAGAAGCTATTCAAAGAGACTAGGCTCTTTCTAAAGTTCAGAAACTTTAAACAGAACAGGAAAGCAAGATTGTATAAATGTCTCTACATTCTGTACCTTTACACTTGTTTCTTTGTTAATATACCAGTCCACTTCACCACAATAAAACATCTGGGCCAGCAGGCAGTTGACCTTGTTTTAGTTCGCCCTTTTGTGGTATAATTAATTGACTTGTAGACACAATAAATATGTAACACTCTATGATACCCAGCCCTGGCTTCAGTATAGTGCATTCAGCACCAAGGCCAGAGGCAATGGAACTGGTTTTAGGGTTGGCCTTCTTCCCTGCTTAGCCTCCCCTTGCTGACTGCCTAGCTAGGTTCCTTGGGTTCCAGCTCTAGAGAGAAAAACAATGTTGCAGAGACTGCTCAGACTGTCTTACATTTTATATGCTGGAGGGAGGGTGGAATTCATAAGACATATTGGACTAAGAATCTATAGCAGAGATCTTCAATCTTCCTAATATTTCAACCATTTGTTGTGGTGACCCCATCCATTAAATTATTTTGTTGCTACTTTACAACTGAACATTTTCTACTGCTATGAATCATAAAGTAAATATCTGATATGCAGGATATCTAATATAAAGGGGTTGTGACTCTCAGATTGAGAGCCACTGAGAGATAGGAATATTGGCTTTGCTTTTCTCCTTTGGGGCTTTTTTTGGCTTTGAATCATTGGTTGCCACATTCAAAAGACAAGAGCTAAGCAAAGGCTGAGAGGCTATGGACTGAGCAGAGCTTCTGCCCTTTTATAGCTCTTACAAAGAAAAATTTTCTCCACATCCACTAATAGGAGAAGTCCTGATAAATGTCTCTCACAGAGAACTGCCTTAGAAATAACTGCACTGAAAACAGATCAGATCTCAGGACTAGTGGCCAGATTTTAATTATCTAGATTCCTGATTACATTAATGTGATCTGCCCTGAGCCTCATAGTTTGCACAAGCAAAGAGAAAGTTTACTTGAGGAAGAAAAGGTAAAATTATATACATACATACATACACACACACATGCACATAGACACACACACAGAGAGACATATACACGCATACTACAAAATCAGGAATTTAAATTAAAAAGTTACAACTGAGAAAGCCAAGAGAAATAAAAAGCAACTCAAATAAGAGGCCAAAAATAGGCTTTACTAGATAAAAACTTTCAATGGCTAATAATACATACAAATATTTATTATTAGATAGAAAAATGGCAGAAAATAAAAATTAGATACAATTATTGAGTGGGTTGTCACATTGCATCTACAGTCAGCAAGGAGAAAAGATGAATGTTTATGCTCATTTCACTTTCTTCTTTTCATACAGCCCAGCATCCCATCCAGGGGCTGGGTAGGTCTTACTACCCCTATTAACATATTCAAGATCTAACACAAACAAAACAAAAGACCCATATTCCAGGTGACGCTACATCTCATCAAGTTGATAACTGAGATTAGCCATCAGAGATAGTCTTAGAAATAGATTAACTAAGGCTGCAGAAAGCTTAATAAACCAAAATATATTCAAATGAAATACAGAAGAGCGAAAAAGCTAAAAAAAAAAAAATGAAGATAAGGACATGGTACATAAAAGATGTGCAAAGCATAACAGAAATTCCAAAGAAGGAGCAGAGTGGATATACTACTGGCATTTAATGTGAGTCTAGAAGGTTTTTTTTCAATTTTTATAAATCAAAGACATATCTGTACTCCTATGTTCATTGCATCAATATCTTCAATTGGAGAGACACACAAACAACCCAAATATCAAGCAATAGATTTTTAAAAGGTAATGATACATACAAATACTTATTATTATTTACAAAAAAATAGTAGGAAACAAAATAATTAGATACAATGCTTGACTGGATTATCACATTGCATCTACAATGTGGAATGAGGTTCATGCTAAAGAAAATAAGACAATCTTGCCATACATAATAGCTTGTGTGAGCCTGGGGCCCATTCCTCTTACTGGAAGAAGCCAGCCATATAAGCAGAACTATTGCATGATTTTATTGTATGAATTATTTAAAATTAAGAGGCAAACAGAAGTAGAAAGAAGCTATACACATTACACACAATACAGTTATACAGTACTAATAGAGTTCTACAAGGTCCATGCAAGTACACTTGTGTCCTGAGTTAGCATCATGCTGGATATTTAAAATTTTGTTAAGAGAGAAGATCTTTTGTCACAAGTTCTGTCTACAACTCTATTGTCTGTCTGTCTTCTTATAGATATAAGATGTAAAACAAATTTCAAGTAATAAAATGAAAACTTAAAAACTGATCTAAGAGGACTATATTAAAATCATATCATAAAGAAACTTTTGACAAGATGTCTTATCTTCAACAAACAGCCATAGGACTGAAGGCAATTCCCCCATTATAAACAAAAAAATCAAAACAAACAAACAAAAAGTATGAACTCTACAAATACTAAAAGTAAGTACCTGTAAAATTAAGATGGTAGGTGCTCTCTGCGGCGTCCCAGTGCACTCTGGAGCAGGGGCAGCTGAACTCTGCACCTGGCCACACCCGCAGCTCCTGCTGCTCAGGGAATCTACTAGGAGCCCTACTGCGACCCTGAACTGAGTGAACTGAGCAAACTAACTGCAGGGGTCTCTGAGGGGCGGATTCGAACCCTGACCAGAGGTGAGGAGGGCTCGGC
>PVIH01012022.1:0-47171 GCA_004025045.1 Sigmodon hispidus
CAGCCATTCGTAGTTCCTCTGCTGAGAATTCCCTTTTTAGATCTGAACCCCATTTTTTGATAGGGTTATTCAAGGTTTTGGGATCTAAATTCTTGAGCTCTTTATATACCTTAGAGATCAGTCCTCTGTCACTTGTAGGGTTGGTGAAAATCTTTTCCCATTCTGTAGGCTGGAGTTTTGTCCTATTGACAGTGTCCTTAGCTTTGCAGAAGCTTCCCAGCTTCAGGAGATCTCACTTATTGATTGTTGGTCTTAGTGCCTGTGCCACTGGTGTTATATTTAGGAAGAGGTGGCCTGTGCCAATTTGTAGAAGTGTATTTCCCACTTTCTTTTCTATCAAGTTCAAAGTGGTTGGGGTTAAGTTGAAGTCTTTGATCCACTTGGATTTGAGTTTTGTGCAGGGTGACAGGCTCGGATCTAATTGCATTTTTTGACACACTTCCTTCCAGTTATGCCAACACCATTTGTTAAATAAACTATCTTTTTTCCATTGAATGTTTTGGGCCTCTTTGTCAAAAATCAGGTGTTCATAGGGTTTTGGGTTAATGTCTGGATCCTCAATTCTATTCCATTGGTCCACAAGTATGTTTTATGCCAGTACCAGGCTGTTTTTATTACTGCAGCTCTATAGTATAGCTTGAAGTCAGGGATGTTGATACCTCCTGAGGTTCTTTTGTTGAGTAAAATTATTTTGGCAATCCTGGCTTTCCAGTTATTCCAAATGAAATTGAGTATTGTTCTTTCAAGGTCCAAAAAATATTGTGTTGGGATTTTGATAGGCAGTGCATTGAATCTGTAGATTGCTTTTGGTAGAATTGCCATTTTTTACTATGTTTATCCTACCAATCCAGGAACATGGGAGAGCTTTCCATTTTCTGATATCCTCTTCAATTTCTTTCTTCAATGATTTAAAATTTTTGTCAAATAGGTCTGTTACTTCTTTGGTTATAGTTACTCCAAGGTATTTAATACTATTTCCCGCTAATATGAAGGGTAATGTTTCCCTTATTTCTTTTTCAGCTCTTCTATGTTTAGCGTATAGAAGGGCTACTGATTTCTTTGAGTTTATCTTGTATCCTGCTACATTGCTGAAGGTGTTTATCAGCTGTAGCAGTTCTTTGGAAGAATTTTGTGGGTCACTTATGTATACAATCATATCATCTGCAAATAGAGATAGCTTCATTTCTTCTTTTCCAATTTGTATGCCCTTAATCTCTTTTCATTCCCTTATTGCTTTAGCTAAAACTTCGAGAACTATATTGAATAGATAAGGGGAGAGAGGACGTCCTTGTCTAGTTCCTGACTTTAGTGGGATTTCTTTGAGTTTTTCTCCATTAAGTTTGATACTGGCTGTCAGTTTCTTGTAAATCGCTTTAATTATATTTAGGTATTCTCCCTTTATTCCTGATCTCTCCAGGGCTTTAATCATAAAGGAGTGTTGGATTTTATAAAAGGCTTTTTCCGCATCTAAGGATATGATCATGTGGTTTTGTTCCTTTAGTTTGTTAATATGATGGATAACATTTACAGTTTTTCGTATGTTGAACCAGCAGGAGTTGTGGGTGTGGTGACGGGCAGAGTTTACCTGCCCCTGCTCCAGAATGCACTGGGATTCTGCAGACAGCACTTGGTCCCGGGAGCGGAACCGAAAGCAATGGGAGCTCAACTCTCCCTCCCATGCTGGGATATAGGAGCTGAGGCCTCGTGTCCCCTCCTCACCTCTGGGCAGGGTCTGAATCTGCCCTTCAGAGACCCCTGTAGTTGGTTCGCTCAGTTTGAGGTCGTGGCGGGGAGCCGTGCAAATTCCCTCAGCAGGAGCTGTGGATGTGGTCAGGGGCAGAGTTTACCTGGCCCTGCTCCAGAGTGCGCTGGGATTCTGCAGACAGCCTAAAAATATTTTTTAAAAATATTGTCATCTAAACAGAAGAATCTTCTTGGTTAACCAGCATATGTCAAGAAGGGAATGCTTTATTGGTGTGGAATAATTCTTTCTACATTATGTGAATGTATATCGCTATAATTGCTTTAATAAACAAGCTGACTGCCCAATAGCTATACAGAATATTTAGGCAGAAAAGCCAAAATGATAAGGAAAGGATAAGGGTATAATGAGCAGAATGGCCAGAGAGATAAGACTGAGTCAAACATACAAAATGGGATAGAAGTAAAAACCTTAGGCCTTGGGCAGCATATAGATTAATAGAAATGTGTTGATTTGTGAAATTTAGATAGAAACAAGCCTGAGTTACTAGCTGAGCATTAATAATCTATATTATGCCTCTGAGGAGTCATTTGAAAGCAGGTGATCAGTACTGAAAAATTCTGTCTAAAATGGTGCCCAAAGTGGGACATAGTTCTAAAAATGATTTTAAAAAACCTTTCAAAAAGTTCTAAACACCCCCTAAAAATTCAGCTAAACTTTACTTCCTAGTCTCATGTCTCTCATGCAAGCCATAGTGTAGAAATATCTTCTGGCAATTGCCATCAGTCTATGGGCTAAGCTCCATTGCAGTTTCTAAAAGCCTGTCATTGGATCTGCAGGACTGAATATTACTCAGCCACTCCTTGTAGGCTTGAGCTGCCAGCACAAGATTTACCAGCATGCTGCATGGCTAGTAAAACATGTGCACAAAATTTGTCAGATACCAAGTAATGACAAATTCAGATAAAAAAAAATACTCTACTCCACATCACTTTATCTACTTCCCAGCAAGGGCAGAGGGTCCCAAGGTAGGTCCCAGTGCAGCTTAGTTCAGCATCCACTCTTGGCAGATTTGCTTTCCTCACCCCAACATCAAGACTGGGTCAGGTGTTCCTCTGGAGGGAGTGGGACTCAAGGTGTCGGTCCAAGGTGTTTCAGATCCCAAGCTGTTCAGTGTTTGTGGTTTTCAGCATGGAGATGCTTTGCTTTTTGCTTTTTTGTTTAGAGTCCACTAGTGAGTGAGTACATCCCCTGCTTATCCTTCTGGGTTCGTTATACCTCGCTCAGGAGGATATTCACCAAATCCATCCATTTGCCTGCTAATTTTACGATATCATTTTTGTTACTGCTGAGTTGTACTCTATTATGTTGTTGCACCACAGTTTGTTAATCCAATCTTCAGTTGTGAGGCATCTAGATTATTTGCAGGTTCTTGCTATTACACATGATGCTGCTATGAACATTTTGGAAAGGGTCGAAGCGGGAAAGGAGCTTGAACAAGGATATATATGGATAAAAAATATGACTTTATTCATAATAAAAATACTCTAAACAAGTTATAGTGCATTTAAAAATATACAAATCATTCTCCATGTGGCTTTTGAGTCTTCTGTATCCATCATTCCTCATTCTTTCAGTCTCACCTTAGCTGTCCCATGTAACTTTATTTTGTACAGCTATTGGTCAGCGTATTTCTTAAACTAATCATAATGACATAGTCACACAGTGTAGGATTGGATAATTCCACAGCATTTTCTGTTTTTTTGTCTAATTAAAAAGAACGGATTCAAATTTAACATAGTAAAATTATGCAGTTATCAAGTAAGAATTTACAGTTACAATATCCAGTCTATTGTATTTGTCAAATTTAAAGAAAATATTTATCTATTTTATCTTGGTGTGTTTAAAGTTTAACAACTAATTTTCTTTCAATTATGAAAAATGAAAACTGAAAGTTTAGCTATTTAGTTTTTAACTTCACCAAAGACCCAAAAGGATAAAATGTTACCCAATAAAAGCTACATCAGGCTGTCTAGACATTCACCCACAACTTCTCTATAACATTGGGGCATCTTACTCTGCCATATATATTAGACAAACTTCCTTGAAAAGAAGGATAATTTAAAGGACTTTTCTGCTTTGTTTTGGCAAAGTTTGGTAGTCATCTTTTTTGTGTATTGCTACACTAGTGTGGTGGTTATCTTTTAAATTAAAAGTAAATAAATGAGAATAATGTAAAAAAAATCTAATCTCATTCATAGAAAATACAAGTAGAGCAATAAAAAGTATAATAAACTAATGCAGATGGGAAATACACAGTCTGGATTATATATATGTTATTGTGTTATCTTTGAATTGTTTTGACTGATAAGAAGCACTGGATTATAAGAAAAGTACCAGATATAACAAACATATATTTTAAAAATATCTTGTCTTTAAAATTGAAGTAAAAATATATGTTACTTTGAGGGAGAGATTATAATTTTATTTTCACATAAAATTAGAGGCTCTGAATTTATTCATGATTAAAAAAACAGATTTGATGGAGGAAGACCTCCCTAAAATCTTGACTACAGTCATAAAAAACCTCTAAAAAAGGATATGTAATATATATTACATGTTCAAACATAAAACAAAATATGTCATTTGTGGGAGAAATGGGTGTACAATTCATAGTCTATACTTATATTAATATAGACATATATGTTACCTTTAAAATTTTATGCATTTTAGAACAAGGGAACTTAATACCAATGAAAACAAGTGCCCTTGGTAATTAAACATCTCAAAATGCCTCGTTAGCTGTTTCCTTGTAGTTCTTCATACAGAATACCTTCAAGGCTGATGTCTGAGATGGTCCAGACTCTCAAACTACTCCAACCAAAAATTAATCATAATTCAAAATTTCCTCATGGCTCTCTCAAATATTACTTGTACTTAAAAACAGCAGGAAGTGGTCTAGAAAATGATGCAGACATTTTTCAAAATGTCTTATAGCTTTTTATCATCATTTAAGAGAATTTGGCTGTAAATTGTTATTGGCAATATTCAAGATAAAAACTAAGTGAAAGAGATTAGATTCAGAAATCACATTCTAAAAAAAGGGGAATATAAAAATGATAAAAGGATAGATTATTGAATCTAATATAATCCAAAAAAATCCAAATGAAAGTTAATCTTAAATACTTTATATTGGTATTGATTTTGGTTTATTGATACAAATTTAAAGCTAATTTTTTGTATGTATATTTCTACTCTTGTTTGAAGTATTATGTTATTGCAGCTCATTTAAAAATGTAATGTATAATTAAGAAATACAGGTTAACAATCATTTATAATAGTAAAACTTTTAGTTATATTAGCTAAGTTTTTAAGGTAATACAGAACACGGGGATACATGGGTAAAAAATGAGACTTTATTCATTAGAAGATGTTATCTATTTCTCTGTCCCAGGGAGACCCACGGATCTCTTTCTTAGGTTAATCCTTGTTACCTAGCTGCTCAAGAGTCATGGATTGTGGCCTGGTTCTTTGTTGCTTTATATCTAAAATCTACTTATGAGTGAGTACGTACCATATTTGTCTTTTTGAGTCTGTGTAACCTCATTCAGAATATTTTTTAATTCTATTTGTCTACAAATTTCAGAATATCTTATTTTTTTCTATTCTTGGGTAGTTAGTACTCCACTAGGTAATTGCACCACATTTTAAAAATTTATTATTTAATTGAGGGACATTTAGGTTGTTTCCAGATTCTTGCTATTTTGAATAATGTTATGAACATAGTTGAGCAAATGTTCTTGTAGTATGAATATCTAACTGTTGAGTATATTCCCATAAATAGTAATACTTGGTCATTAGGTAGATTGATTCCAAGTTTTCTGAGAAACCACCATACAGATTTACAAAGTGGTTGTACAAGTTTATATTCTCACCAGCAATGGAAGAGTGTTTCCCTTACTCTACATTTCTTCCAGCATAGGATGGCATTAGTGTTTTTGATCTTAGCAATTCTGACAGGTGTAACATGACATCTCAGAGTTGTTTGATTTGCATTTCCCTGATGGATAAGAAATTTTAGCAATTCTTTAAGAGTTTTTTGACCATTTGAAATTCTTCTGTTGAAAATTCTCTATTTAGCTTTTCCACCAATTTTTAAATTGGATTTTTAAAAATCTGTTTCTTGTGTTCTTGATACAATTTAGAAATATCTTGGTCAGATGTAGGGTTGGTTAAAATCTTTTACCATTCTGTAAGCTGTCATTTTGTCTTATTCACTGTTTCCTTTGCCTTATGGAAGCTTCTCTGCTTCAAGAAGTTACATTTATTAATTGTTGTACTCAGTGTCTGTGCTCCTGGTGTTATATTTAGAAAGTGGTCTTCTGGACCAATGCATTTAAGGCTATTTCCCATTTTATTTTCTATCAGGTTCAGTGTAACTAAGTTTATTTTTAAGTCTTTGATCCACATGGAGTTTTCTTTTGATTAGGGTGATAAATATAGATCTATTTACATTCTTCTTCATGTCATCACTAAATTATGTTGACTCTATTTATTGAAGATGATTTTTCCCCATTGTACATATTTGGCTTCTCTGTTAAATATCAGGTGTTCATAGATGTGTAGATTAATGTTAGGATTTTCAATTTAATTTTTTATCCACATGTCTATTTTTATGCCAACACCAAGCTGTTTTTATTGTTATACTTCTAGAGAGAAACTTGTAGTCAGACATGTTGATGCCTCCAAACATTTTTTATTGAACAGAAATATTTTGGTAATTCTCACTTTTTGTTATTCCATATAAAGGTGAGTAGTTTTCTTTCAAGGTCTGTGAAAATTTGAGTTATAATATTTATGAGAATTGCATTGAATCTGGAAATTCTGTTGGTGAGATTTAAATTTTTACTACATTAGTCTTACCGATCCAAGAGCATTGAAGTTTTTTCCATTTTCTTATATCTTCTTGATTTTTTTTCTTCATTGACTTAAAGTTCTTGTCATACAGGTCTTTCACTTCTTTGGTTAGAGTAAGCACAAGACATTTGATGTTAGTTCAGCTATTGTAAAGTGTAATATTTAATTGGTTTAATTTTCAGCTGTTTTATTATTTGTGTATAAGACATTTATTGACATTTTATGTTAGTCAATTTTTTTAGCCTACCACATTGCTGAAGGTGTTCATCAGTTGTAGAAGTTCCCTGGTAGAATTTTGAGGATCATTTATATATGTTCTCATTTCATTTCAAAATAGTAAATGTTTGACTTCTTCCTTTCAAATTTGTATCCTGTTGATTTGCTTTTGTTGTCTTATTGCTCTAGCTAAAATTCAAATACTATATTAAGCCTTTTCTTGTTGCTGATTTTAGTGGGATTTCTTTGGGTTTCTCTTCATTTAATTTGATGTTGGCTGTCAGATTGCTTTGTTATGTTTATATATGTTTCTTGTATTGTTGATCCTTCAAAGACTTTTATTATGAAGATGTGTTGAATGTTGTCAAAGGCTTTTTCAGCATCTAATAAGATAATCTTGTGGTTCTTTTCTTTCAGCTTGTTTATATGGTGGATGATACTGAAAGAGATTTTTGTGTTGAACCAACCCTGAACCTATAGAATGAAACCTATATGACCATGATAGATATTTTTCTGGGTATATTCATGAATTTATTTTGTCAGCATTTTATTAAATTTTTTCGAGAATATTTATGAGAGAGATAGGTCTATAATTCTTTCTTTGTTCTATCTTTGTGTGGTTCGGGTATCAGGCTGACTGTAGTCCCCTAAAACACTTTGACAATGCTAATTCTGTTTCTGTCATGTGGAACAATTTGAGAAGTATTGATTTAGTTCTATAGTAAAATTTTGTGCTAAAACAATCTGGCCCTGGACTTCTTTTGCTTGGGAGCCTTTTAATAACTTTTTCTACTTATTTAGGGGTGAGAGGTCTATCAAACTCATGTTTTTGTTCTTGATTTAATTTTGGTAAGTGGTACCTATTCAGAAAGCTACTCATTTATTTTAAGGTTTTCAATAAAAGGATTATAAGTTTTTGCAGAATGACATACTGATTCTCTAGACATTTTTTATCTATTGTTATGCCATATTTTCACTTTTAAATTTAAAATGTGAATATGCTTTCTTTGCCTTTTGCTTATTTTGGATAAGGGTTTGTCTATCTTGTTAATTTTCTCAAAGGACCAATCCCTTGTATTGTTCTTTGATTTTTGTTGTTGTTTTGTTTTTAATTTATTTATTTTTATAGCATAAAGTCTTTATTATTCATGTATCCCCTTGTTCCAAATCCCTTCCCCCTCTCCGCCCCTCACAGTCAGCCTTCAGACACCCTCCTCCCCATCTCCCCATCCCCTCCCCAGAAAGGGCAAGAAGTCCCAAGATAGATTACCTCAGCATTCACTCTATGCAAGATCGATTTTATAATCCTAATATCAAGACTGAGTAAGGTGTTTCTCTGGAGGGAATGGGCTCCAAGGTTCCAGTCCTTGCACAGAAACACAGTCTGAACCCTCACCTTGAGGCTCCACATATTGCCTATGTCAATGTACAGTAGTTGCTTATCTTTGGAGGGCCTAGTTCTTTTTCCTGATGGTTCCCAGGTGGCTGTTCTTAATTCACTGAGCTACCCAGAGCTCCAGCCAGAGTCACTGTGCGAATTTTCCTCATAGTTCCTATCTGCTTGCTCATATAGACTCTCTTCTCTCTCCCCACCCCGCTACCCTGCTATTAGCTAGACCAGGGACTCAGCCCAGTGCTCAGCTATGTATCCCTGCCTCTACCTCTATTTATTGTTGGACGTAAGTTCTGTGATGGCACTTAGGGTGGTTGTTCATTTGATTATAGGGGAAGTCCTGTCTAGGCAACACCTTCATTAATGGTTGGGGACTGAGGCAGGGACATCCTGTGAGTTCATGGAGGTTTGTATTGATCTCTTTCAGTTTGTTGATTTTGGCTCTGAATTTTATTACTGCATGCCTCTTAGTCTTTCTGGGTGAGTTTACTTCTTTTTGTTATAGGGATTTCAAGTGTCCTATTAAATCACTTGTGTAAGATTTCTCCAAACTTTTTATGTAGGCATTTAGTGATCTGGACTTTTCTCTCAAATTCTACTTTTGATGTACTTCTTAAGAGTAGGTATGTTATAAATTGATTTTCATTAAATTCCAGGAGGTTTTAAAATTTTTCTTGATTCAAAGGTGGTTCAGTTGAGAGGTTAGTTTCCATAAGATTGTAGACTTTCTGTAGTTTGTGTTGTTCTTGAGCTTTAACTTTATGGCATAGTGGTCCAATAGGATAAAAGTGGATGCTTTCTTTTTTTTATCTATTCATATGTGATTTATGACATAGCATGTAGTCAAGGATACAAGTGGGTGATTCCACTTTTTGTATTTGTTTATATGTGATTTATCACAGAGCATGTAGTCAGTTTTGTAGAACATTGCATGGCATGCTGAAAAGAAGTTATATTTCTTTTGTCTGCATAGAAAATTCTTTAAATAACTATTCAATATTTTCAAGTGAGAACATATGTTAGATCCCTTATTTCTCTGAATGTGGAAGCTCATCACATTTAAAGGACCTACTTATATCTCATGTAGGTACTCTATCATTCAGTACACAACCAGTGAGCTCTCAATATCTCATGTCAGCTGTCTCTGTGGTTTTCTTCTTCATAATCTTGACTGCTTTGCTGATATAATCTTCCCTCCATCTTTTCAACTTGACAAGGAACTCTATCCAGTGCTTAGCTGAGCATCTTCTCATCTGCTTTCAGTAGTTGCTTCATGAAGTTTCTATGATGACAGTTAGGGAGTCATTTTATTATAGGGGAAGGCCAGTTTAAGCATCTTCTACATTATTGCTTGGAATCTTAGTTGGGTGTCATCTTTGTGGGTTCTTCTGTATTTCTCAAACCCCACAGTGTCTCTCTCTTTAAAAATATCTATTTTGTGGTTGCTCCTCTTTAATCCTCCTACAACTCAGTCATCTCATTGCTTCATGTTCTTTTCCCACTTCCACTTATCCCCTCTCCCATATGGTCCCAATTTACTCAGGAGATCCTATCTATTTACCCTTTCTGTGGGATCCACGTATCCCTTTTAGGTTTCTCCCTGTTACCTAGCTGCACAAGGGTTGTGGATTATAAACTGGTTATCCTTTCCTTTATATATAAATTTTACTTATGACTGAATACATACCATATTTGTATTTCTAGATCTTTGTTACCTTATTCATGATAAATTTTTTGTAGTTCTACTTATTTACCTAAAAATTTCAGGACTACAATATATAAATGATAACTTTCTTCTATTAGAATTTCTGCAAAGTCTTGTGAGGCAAGCCTGTCTTTATGTTTTATAGTTCTTACAAAGAGTGAATCATGGTATTGAATCAAAGGAATGTTGTATTTATTTTAAAATCTTTACTACTATCTAAGTTTGAGTTTGAAAGCTGCATATAGTTCATATTACATTACCTTCTTGATAACTCAGGATATCAAGTCCACAGTATGCATTGAATATTCTTAGTTCTTAGTAAATCAGTAATACTTTAACCTATAACATTTTAGTAAATTTCACACACACACACACACACACACACGCACAGAGGGAAATACAATGATATTAGTAAGCAAGCATGATATCTACAACATACTAAAATTTCAGAAGCATGTTCTGCTAAGTACAATATTAAAAAATGTAGACTAGAAATCTCATCCATAAATAAGGATGTTAATCTTTTAGAATCATAATTGAATTAAGAAAGACTCCACCACCACAGAAAACTGCAAATTTATGATGTGCAAACTGCTATGCAGAAAACTCTTACGCATGTGAATTAGCCTTGCTAAGAGTTTTTAGAACAAATGTGAAGAGCTCAAGATATAGTTCACTCAGGTCAGCTTATGTAGGACTAGAGATACAGATGTATTACAAAAAAAAGGGATTAAGACTATCATTACTGGGTGCCAAATTTCTCACACCACAAAGTCATATATTAAGTGAATCACCAGCATAAAAAAAAAAAAAGAAAACTTCAAGTAAGGAAGACTAGAACATACCACATTCTTTCATATATTAAGAAGATAGATGTCAGATCACTAACCAATTAGGAGTAGATGCTAGGTAAATATATATTTAGACAGATACATAGAAACTTGCATGATAAATGACAGATTGATAAATTATAGCAACTATAAGAGATTAACTTATTGAAGTGAGTCATTATGCTAAAGATTGATGTTTTAGATCATTTTAAATATAGCAACAGTAATTAAAATTTATAGAAAAAATAAAATATATCAGAAAGATAATAAATAAAATAAAAAAGCTTCCAAAAGACTATTCCTCCCACAGACATATTGATTCAATAATAGAATTCTGACAAATTGCCTTTCCAAGATAATATAAACCAAGTTCAAAGTGTTTTGTACTATAAACAATTGTAAAATGTTTTACATAAAAACTGAAAAAAACTATGTGTAGCAAACTCATGCCAACCTCTCTCTAACTAGCTCAGTCTTCACATGATCACCAATAAAATATTTCTATTCCTTAGGTTCTTCCTGAAAGCTGATAGAGACGTGAATATCACAAGTAAAATAATTTGTCTAGAATCCAACTACTCCTAAAGTAAAATGAAAAAAAATTATATTAGGCAAGAATCACATGGGAGGTTGTCCTCTGACATTCTCTATATTTATGACTACTGTGTCTTACACACACACACACACACACACACACACACACACACACACACACACACAGGAGGGAAAAGAGAAAGAGAAGAAGACAAAGAGGGACAGAAGGGAAACAGGGAGAGAGAAGAGAGAGAGAGAGAGAGAGAGAGAGAGAGAGAGAGAGAGATTTATCAAACAGCAAAAGAAAGTAGAACACAATCTATTTAATGCTTGTTTCAATGAGGTGCCATAGAATTCTGGTATTTGTGGAAATCATACCTTATAAACCTTATGTTTAATATTTTATTCATGATGAAAACTGAAATCAAGCAATTTTTATTAAATGAAAAAGTTGTTTTGGAAGGTATTTAGGGAAGCAGAAAATCTCAGTGGAAATTAATTAATAAATATTCTACTTTAAGTGTAGTGTGAATAATTAGCTTTAAAGAATTTGGGAATAATATGCAAACAATAGTAATAAGCTCTCTAAAACTGAAAAATTAGTTAGCATGAAACACAGAGGATATGTGTTAGAAAGTGTATAAAAATAACTTGGAAAATATAAAGTAGTGTTTTGGGTCTCACAACAACATATTTTCAAAAACTATAATGAGGAAAATCTAAAATTTTTCTCAGTAACAAATGTATAATCATTAAATTATTTCAATTTCTATAAAATTATAATTTATGAAAAGGAAATTTCATTCTTAAATTGCAGTGAAAATTTTGTATTCCCTAAAAAGCATTATTTTGTTTTTATTTAATGATCAGTTGTTTTGAAAATCACCACATTTGATTAAATAGACATTATTTAAGTGATATAGTAAATTGTTAAATGCATAAAACAAGAAAGTAGATAATATTTTGTATATTTTATTGATAGTTATGCATCATTATGATATATTCAATAATATTAAAATTAATACTGAAAAATGATTACATTAATTTAAAAAGGGTAGCTATTTCATAACTTGTTAACTATTTTTATTACCCTTGCACATTGTTTAACCTTTGTCACAGAAATAGATTTTTGCTCTAACATCCACCATTATTATTGTTATTCTAGGATAGCACAAAAATCACTATGTATTCCAGCTGTCCTTAAACTCTAGGTGACCCTTCTTCCTCATACTTCTAAGTGCTAGAGTTACTGGGTGGAGCGAATATGTCTAGCTTTTGTAAAAACTCTGATTATAGCTATAAATGTAACTAAAATTCAAAACTGTGTAATTTTAACCAATTGTTTTATGTTTTCATTAATAAATCCATATCAATGGCTACCATACGACTTACCAAATAACCTCTGATGTCCTAACTAGAAAATGGAGTAGAAATCTAGATTTACTATGTAGAATGCAACTTTTAGAAAGAAACTGTGATGATAGAGTGTACATCTAATAAAGTTTGCATGAAAGTCAGAGGACAGCCCACACACAGAGTTAGCCAGAGAAGTCACTGAGTAGTGACCTACACCTTTAATCAGCCATAGGGGTGGCAGACCTATAAATGCATCTGGATCTCTGTGAGTTCAAGGCCAAACAATGAAAAGGTATTACCATAGACCTATAATCCCAACATTTGGCATTCCATGTTTCTGTTCTAAGTATTTCGGAAACACACATCTATAATCCTAGCACTAGGGAAATTGAACCAGGAGGTGAAATATTTGGGCAGAAAAAGAAATACAGGGTTGAAGGAGGCAGGAATTCAGCTCTTCAGTTATAATCCCTTTTCCTTTCAGCTGAGGACTCAGAGTCTTTCAGTCTGAGAATTTCTGAGGAGTAGCTATTAAAGAATTGGCTATGTAGATGTACCACAGTTTGTTAATCCATTCTTCAGTTGAGGGACATCTAAGTTGTTTACACAATGGAATACTACTCAGCAGTAAGAAAAAATGATATCCTAAAATTCGCAGGCAAATGGATGGATTTGGAGAATATCCTCCTGAGCGAAGTATCACAAACTCAGAGAGATAAGCAGGGGATGTACTCACTCACTAGTGGTCTCTAAACAAACAAACAAGAAAAAAAGCCAAACATGCCCAAGCGGCAATCCACAACCACTGAACAGATTGGGATCAGAAACACCCTGGACTGACCCTTCAAACCCCAGTCCAACTATAGGAACACCTGACTCACTCTTGAGGGAGGGGAGACAAGACTGGATTTGGCCAGGAGTGGAAACTGATCCAAGCATTATTGGGTCAGTGGGACCATAGCACTGTCTGCTCCCTGCCAAGGGAGGGGATGGGGAGTTGCAGAGAAGAAAAATGACCAGATGTGGTGGGAGAGGGAAGAGACCTTGAATAAGAATATACAGGGATGGAAAAAAAAATTTCAGAGGGAAAGCTGAACACAAAGAAAATATATGTGTAGCAATCTTATTTGCATTTCCACCCTTGATAAGCCATGCTTATGATTCTTATCCTCTGTATAGTTATTGTTAACTCTTCCGCATTTTAAATTCTTTTTACTGTTTTTTTTTGATAAATACAAAATAAAGAAGGAAAAAAAAAAGAATTGGTTATGAATTGTTCCTCTCTCCGACGCTTAGATCTTTCAGCTTTTCCCCAATATATAGCTGTGGGTTTTTCTTATACTACCACATAGAATTTGTGCAATAACTGATGATCAACATAGGGCAAAAACCCATGACCCTGAGATTAAGAGTCATGTGCTTTAGCAACTGAGCTAACTGCATCTTAGGCAATAGGAAATTATCTACATAGTTATACTGGGCACAATTATTACAGTGATGTTTAATATGCATAGTTAAGAATTATAGATTATGTATGTAAACTAAAATGTACCTTAAAGCTCTGTATACATTGGAAAATCTAATTTTACTAAAATTTATTGCTTTCTCATAAATGTAACACCTCAAATTTTCTTTTATCAAAATAATTTTCTATTAAATATAAATAAGATCACATTACAAATATTAATATCTACTGCATAGCAAAAAAACCTATAATAATATTTTCATGAGTTTTATACTAACTGCTTGATTATAGGGTTTTTCTCTTTTTAACATGAATTAAAATACATGTTTAACACAATAGTGTGTAATAAAGTAAACAAGCCATAAAATATTTAGAAGTAAAAATATGGAACTAGATTGATGGCTCAATAGTAAAAGAATACTGGTGATTCTTACAGAGCACCCTGGTTTGATTAGAAGCACCTACATAAGGGTTCTCAACCATCCATTACTACATTTTTTTTTTATTTTCTTTTTTTATTGTTATTTGAAAATCAATATCAAACATTATATAAAAAGCAAAACATCCAGAATAGATAACAAAAAATCTCATACAGTAATAAAACTTCCATATTCTTTAAAATACATGAAAAATAAAAAACAAAATCTAAAGCTTTTCAAGCCAGGTTAGGCTCAGCTACAGATAAAGAAAGCACAGTAGGTCACAGCTAATTCCCACAGATGCACTATACCCACCTCAAATTTCTGCTAAGCAATCCTTCGAATCACTCTCCCCAAGGATCTAGCAATACCATCACTGGGCATATACCCTAAAGACACACATTCACACCCCAAAAGCATTAGCTCAAATATATTCATAGCAGCATTATTCATAATTGCAAGAACATGGAAACAGTCTGGATGCCCCTCAACTGAGGAATGGATGAACAAACTCTGATACAGCTACACAATGGAGTACTAATCAGTAGTAAGAAAAAATGATATCCTAAAATTTGCAGCAAATGGATGGATTTGGAGAATATCCTCCTGAGTGAGGTGTCACAAACCCAGAAAGATAAGCAGGGGATGTACTCACTCATTAGTGGACTTTAAGCAAAACCATTCTATTTTTCATTGAAAGATGATGGGTGAATAAGTGATTTAAAACACACACGCAAAACAACACAAAACTTCTGGTTTTTCTGTCAATTACTACATTTTATAATCTCTGAAAAACTCTTGCTTTTCTCAGGCAACATGCATTTATATGATATACAAACACACATGAAGAGAGAACATTTGTACTCATAAAATCTTAAATGTGATAATATAAAATAATTTATTTTTAAAAGAAACAGAAAATAAGGCAACAAATTTGATATTTTCAACATATGAATATGTAGCTAATTTAAGTTACAATTCATAAAACCCAAATGACCTATGTCTAAGTAAAAAATTATCATCTATATAAAGCTGTTCTCTGAATTACACAAACATGTTATAGCATGTATGTTCTCACACACATCATAATCACATACTCAAAGAATTTTTTTAGAATATATTTATATATAACATAATTATAAACTGAATTCTCTTTATATATGATAGAGATTATAATACATTACAAACTCTTTTTTCCTATAAGTAAAATTCAATCTCAGATATGCATGCATCATATATGTAGACCATTTCTGGTAATAGTCATAATAGGTTAAGTATTGATATTCTCACAACATTTCTTAAATTCCTGTTTACTTATAGTAAAGTGAAATGAACCAAAGTCTTTTAAACACTATTTCCTGCCTGATCAACTTCAAAGAATCTTCTTCCTGACTATAGATCCTTGTTCTCTTCATACACACTTGCCAAAATATAGTCAGACTAGATTGAAACGTTTCTGTCCTCGATGGCTTTAGACAGTTTACTTCAAAAAATTTTAGAGTATAATTTTATTTAACTAGTATGACTTTCAACACAAATCCTTTAATGAAGTTTCTTAAATATTTTTCAAGTCGGGACTATATTTCTCTAACAATTGAATCCATCACTTTGAAATGTAATCATAAGGAAATTTAGCTTTTCAATTTACCAGTTTCTGTTGGAAAATATTAGTCTGACTGCAGGAAACCTCAAATAAATTATTAGACTACCTCTAGCTGAAAATTATAATTTTTTGTTTTCCATTGGATCAGACCAATTACTTAGTCATAATTCTATCTGCCTGCTCAATCTTTGTCATTACTGTATTTTTAATGAATAAAAGAGTCTTTATATGTCATATATTATACTGAACTTTTGACTAAAGTCCTATTTATGTCTCATCACTCTTTCACTTGTGAATGTATAATTGATTGGATATAATTACTTTTGACCTGCTTAGCCACCTCTATGGTAATTTTATTAAGCTATAATAAAATTGTAGTTACTTATAAATCATAGCATCTAGGGAAATGTTAGTACTAACATTAAACAAATGTCCTGTCTGAATACTTACCTATACTTTTACCTCCAATTCTGTTGTCAAATTTAGAATATTTTTTACATACCTATTCTGATATTTGCCAATGATTATTTCATTTTATTATATATTCTGGGTTTGGAGCATTGTATTTTGTGCTATGTGTGGTATCTCTGCAACAGATCCCTAAATTCTGATTTTCTTAAAAGTATTGACTCTTCCATGTGCTTATAGGTATATGATTAGTATCTAAAAACAGCATCTCTTCCCTCAGACCAGTAAATTTTTTCTCTAGTTATACACTAAAATATGATCAATTCTAAACATATGAGTTCTAATAATTTAAGGCATGATATCTAGAAACTGTTTACACAAGGTTTATTAGTTCTTTTATAAATTTTAATTTTTTAAAAAAGAGGACTTTATTTTCTAAAAAGTAATATGAAATGGAGAGAAAAGAAATATGTAACAATGCCATTCTGGAAGAATTAATAATATTGAGATCAAATGAACAGCAGAAAACTATATTAAATATAATTTTCAGATCCCAAGATGTTCAGTGTTTCTGGTTTGCAGCTTGGGTGTTCTTTATCTTTTTTAAAAGTCTACTAACAAGTGAATTTATCCTCTGCTTATCTTTCTGAGTTTGTGATACCTTACTCAGGAGGATATTCTCCAGATCCATCCATTTGCCTGTGAATTTTAGGGTATCATTTTTTTCTTACTGTTAAGTAGTACACCATTGTGCAAATTACCAGTTTGTTAATCCATTTCTCAGTTGAGGGGCATCTAGTTTGTTTCCAGGTTCTTTCTATTACAAATAATTCTGCTATAAACATAGTTGAGCTAATGCTTTTGGAGTCCAAATGTGCACATTTATGGCATAGGCCCAATAGTGGTATTGCTGGATCCTTGGTGATACTGATTTGCAGTTTTCAGAGAAATGGCCATATTGCATTATAGAGTAGCTGAACAAGCTTACACTCCCACCAACAATGGAGGAGTGTTCTCCTTGCTCTGCAACCTCTCCAGCATAGGCTATCAGATATCTATGTTTTTGATCTTAGCCAATCTGACAGGTTTACGGTGGTGTCTCAAAGTTGTTTTAATTTGCATTCCTATGATGACTAAAAATGATGAGGACTTTTTCAAGTACCTTTCAGCCATTTGCAATTCTGTTGAGATTTTCCTTTCAGTTTTGAAATTCATTTTTTATTTATTTTTTTAATTTGGCCGGGAGTGAAGACTGATCCAAGCCTTATTGGGCCAGTGGGTCCATAGGACTGTCTGCTCCCTGCCAAGGGAGGGGATGGGGAGTTGCAGAGAAGAAAAATGACCAGTAGTGGTGGGAGGGGGAAGAGACCTTGAATAAGGATATACAAGGATGGAAAAAAAAATTCAGAGGGAAAGCTAAACACAAAGAAAATATATGTGTAGCAATCTTATTTGCATTTCCACCCTTGATAAGCCATGCTTATGATTCTTATCCTCTGTATAGTTATTGTTAACTCTTCCGCATTTTTAAATTCTTTTTACTGTTTTTTTGACAAATACAAAATAAAGAAGGAAAAAAAAGAATACAGTCATATTTTTTATCTATGTATCCCCTTGTTCAGACTCCCTTCCCCCCCTGCCAATACCACTCACTCACTCTTCCCTTCATCACTTTATCTCCTCCACAGTAATCTCAGGAGGTCCCAAGGTCCCAAGTTGGCTTAATTCAGCGTCCATTCCAGGCAGATCTGCTTGCCTCATCCCAACATCAAGACTGTGTCAAACATAGAAAGATAAGCAGGGGATATACTCACCCCTTAATGGACTTTAAACAAAAAGTAAAGAATGTCCAAGCTGCAAACCAAAACCACTTTATAGCTTGGGATCTCAAATACCTCGGACCAGCATCTTGGAGCCCATGCCCTCCTGAACTCCATTTTTTAATTGGGTTATTTAGAGCATTAGGCTATAGTTTCTTGAGTTCTCTTCATATTTTAGAGATAAATACTGTCACTTGTAGGGTTGGTGAAAATCTTTTTCCATTCTGTAGGCTGTCATTTTGTCTTATTGACTGTGTCCTTGGCTATACAGAAGCTTCTCAGTTTCAGGAGGTCCCACTTATTGATTATTGTTCCTAGTATCTGTGCTACTGGTGTTATATTTAGGAAGTGATCACCTGTACCAATGTGTTTGAGGGTATTTCTCATTTTCTTTTCTTTGAAGTTTAGTTTGGCTGGGTTTTTGATGAGTTATTTGATCCACTTCTATTTGAATTTTGTGCAGAGTGATAGGTTTGGATCTGTTTGCATTTTTCTACTCACTATCATCTAGTTTTGCCAACACCATTTGTTAAAGATACTTTCTTTTATCCATTGACTATTTTGGGACTCTTTGTCAAAGATCAGGTGTTCTTTGGTTTTTGGGTTAAGGTCAGGGTCTTCAATTCAATTCCATTGATCCACAAGTCTATATTTATGCCAGTACCAGGCTGTTTTTAATTGCTGTATATTATACAGTAGCTGTATAGTATAACTTGAAGTCAGGGATTATAATGCCTCCTGAAGGAAGAAACCTGGAGATGGTCAAGATTCCGGTATCTAAGCAACATAACTTGTTCCTTTTTGCTCATTTCCTTTACTCCTCATTTTACCTATCTTTTCTTTCTAGGTAAATAGATGACACTTTTGTACACATCTCAATAAAATTCATGATTTGAAATTAATCTTTTTTTTTAAATTTTGACTAGTTTTACATCACAGTTTAAAAAGAAAAGCAAAAAAAATAAAAAAAAAATAAAAAATAAAAAAAATAAAATAAAAAGTAAAAAATAAAAAGAAAAGCAAATTTATTAACTTTTTTGGTCAATATTCACTCACAGACATCAAAAAATTATGTGTCATCAAACTGAAACTAATGTATACTGTATATCCAACCTTTAATCCCAGCCTCAAGAGGCAGAGATCCTCTGGAGTTCAGTGCTGAACAGAGCTGGATGATGGCACGCTCTTTTAATTCTAACACTAGGAAAGTTAAATCAGGGAGTAAGATAGCTGGTTGGAGGGAGAAAAGGGAGGAGTTCACCTTTTCCTGCAATTTTCTCTGTCAGCTGAGGACTAAGAAGCTAGCAATTGGAGGATTTCTTGAACCAGGCCAGAGGAGTTGGGTGGGTGAAGAGTTTTCTATCTCTTTGATATTTCGGCTTCTCCCCAATATTTGACTCTAGATTTTTATTATAATACCAAATAAAATTTATGCAATAATATACTCATATATTTAAAATGATTCCAATAATATCTTATAGTAAATTTATTAGTAAAGGATTATAGTCTTGTTATTCTGACAATATTTGTGATAAAAGAATTATTTTGGCAGAAAAATGTAAGGAGAGCTCAGAAAACATTTGCATGTTTGATTATCATATTGTAATCATTATAAATGTTACAATGTAAAAATTGCAATAATTGTAAATATAAATTTTATTATTTTTAATTTTTTATACATGTACAGACTGCACTTCAATTCTTCACCTCTTTCACCCTCTCTTGTCCCTCTCAAGCCTCTCCTAATTCTTGTCATCTTCCCAACTGGTTTTCTTCTACTTTCAAAGTATTATTTTAGCTTATATATTAAAAGAATTTTTCTTAACAATTCAATAAATATTAGCATACAAATATATTTTTATTTATACTTAGAATATTCATTCATTATTCTATTGCTGGGTCCTTGGGGAGATTGATTCTACATTTTTTGAGAAACCACCATATTGCATTCCAAAGTGGCTGAACAAGCTTACACTCCCACCAACAGTGGAGGAGTGTTCCCCTTGATCCATATCCTCTCCAATATAGGCTGTCATCTGTGCCGTTTATCTTAGCCAATCTAACAGATGTTAGGAGGTATCTCAAAGTTGTTTTGATTTGCATTTCTCTCATGGCTAAAGATGATGAGCACTTTTTCAGGTGCCTTTCAGCCATTCGTAATTCCTCTGCTGAGAATTCCCTTTTTAGATCTGAAGCCAATTTTTGATTGGGTTATTCAAGGGTTTGGGCTCTAGATTCTTGAGCTCTTTATATATCTTAGAGATCAGTCTTCTATCACTTGTAGGGTTGGTGAAAACCTTTTCCCATTCTGTAGGCTCTCGTTTTGTCTTATTGACAATGTCCTTGGCTTTGCAGAAGCTTCCTAGCTTCAGGAGATCCCACTTATTGATTGTTGATCTTAGTGTCTGTGCCACTGGTGTTATATTTAGGAAGTGGTCACCTGTTCCAATTCGTAGAAATGAATTTCCCACTTTCTTTTCTATCAAGTTCATAGTGGCTGGGTTTATTTTGAGGTCTTGATCCACTTTGATTTGAGTTTTGTGCAGGGTGACAGGCTCGGGTCTATTTGTATTTTTCTACACACTTCCATCCAGCTATGCCAACACCATTTGTTAAATATACTATCTTTTTTCCATTGAATGTTTTGGGCCTCTTTGTCAAAAATCAGGTGTTCATAGGTTTTTGGGTTAATGTCTGGATCCTCAATTCTATTCATTGATCTACAAGTTTGTTTTTATGCCAGTACCAGGCTGTTTTTATTACTGTATCTCTATAGTATAACTTGAAGTCAGGGATGGTGATACCTCCTGAGGTTCTTTTGTTGAATCAAATTGTTTTGGTAATCCTAGCTTTCCTGTTATTCCAAATGAAATTGTGTACTGTTCTTTCAAGTTCCAAAAAATATTGTGTTGGGATTTTGATGGGCAGTGCATTGAATCTGTAGATTGCCTTTGGTAGAATTGCCATTTTTACTATGTTGATCCTACCAATCCAGGAACATGGGAGAGCTTTCCATTTTCTGATATCCTCTTCAATTTCTTTCTTCAATGATTTAAAATTTTTGTCAAATTGGTCTGTTACTTCTTATTCCTTCCTCTTCCTACCATAATCTCCTTCTGAAAACTATGCTGTACTAATTTCTTCCAGGTTATGCTTATCCTCCCCTATATTTAGTTGGTATTGTTTGCAGGACGATAGAGAGTTTTTATGTACCTGAACAAAAACAACTTGCTTGTGCTTGTACCACTGAGAACTATGAATTATCCGTCCCATAATCACTAAATGCTGATAGCTCTTCAGGAAGGGTTGGGTTTGTTGTGCCCAAATTTGGAACCACAAAGAGACCACCAAAGACTGGAGAAGTTCTGAATGTAACAGCAAGGTTCATTCATGTAAATACAAACCATGGCAGAGAACCCAGTCCAGCTCTTGCCATAGCAACATCAGGAGGGGCTCTGGAGGGGAACTTAACAGCCACTTTTAAAGGGAAAAACAACAATTTGTGGTTACTCTAGTGCAAGGTTGTGTGTTGACAGCTAATCTTTTGAATTTCTCCTTGAAACTGGACCCAAGAATGATGGTGGTGTATTTTGACTAGAGCATTTGGTGGTTGTGTAGCAAGGTCAGAGTGGTATGGATTCTGTAGTCAGAACTTAGGTCATGCTACACTTCTGTGAAGAGCAGTTTCTAGCAATAATCTCCAGGAACTGGGTGAGGAACTCTTTCTCAGAGCTCTGTCTGCTATAGTTCAGCATAGTTTTCTAAAATGAAAGACTCCTTTTAGTTCATCATTTCCCCCCTTCTGATGTACCAAGAGCCAATCATGGATCTTCTTTTTTAAAATAAAAATCACAAAATTTTATTTTTAAAAGAGGTTCTTCTAATTTTAAAACAGAGGAGTAAATACTGTAAATTCTAGTATAAGTAAAGGTATTATCATAAAAAATATAATCTCTCTAATATCAAAATATGATTTTAGCACAATTGCATTTAAAATACTAGTCTTAATTCTTTTTTTGTGAAAAGTCTTTTTTTTTTAATCCATATATCCCCTTGTTAAGGCTCCCTTCCCCCTTCTGCCCGTCCCTGTCACTCACTTATCTCTTCATCAGCTCATGTACTTCCCTTGTGTCTCAAGGTCACAAAGTGGCTTAGTACAACATCCACTCCTGGCAGAGCTGCTTTTCTCACCCCAACATCAAGACTGGGTCAGGTGTTCCTCTGGAGGGAAAGGGCTCCAAGGTGTCAGTTCAAGGTCTTTCAGATCCCAAGCTGTTCAGTGATTATGGTTTGCAGCTTGGACATGCTAAGCTTTTTATGTTTAAAGTCCACCAATAAGTGAGTACATCCCAAGTTTAACTTTCTGAGTTTGTGAGACCTCACTCAGGAGGATATTCTCCAAATTCATCCATTTGCCTGAAAATTTTAGGATATTATTTTTTCTCACTGCTGATTAGTACTCCATTATGTAAATGTACCATAGTTTGTTAATCTATCTATTCCTCAGTTGAGGGGCATCCAGTTTGTTTCCAGGTTATTGCTATTAAAAATAATATTGTGATGAATATAGTTGAATTAATGCCTTTTGTGTGTGAATATGTATCTTTAGGGTATATGCCCAGTAGTGGTATTGCTGGGTCTTTGGGGAGAATGATTCCCAGTTTTCTGATAAACTGTCATATTGCATTACAGAGTGGCTGACCAGCTATCACTCCCACCAACAATGGAGGAGTGTTCCCCTTGCCCCACAACCTCTCCAGCATAGGCTGTTATCTGTGTCTTTTATCTTGGCCAATCTGACATGTGTAAGGTAGTATCTCAAAGTTGTTTTGATTTGCATTTCTCTAATGGCTACAGTTGTTGAGTACTTTTTAAAGTGCCTTTCAGCCATTTGTAATTCTTCTGCTGAGAATTCCCTTTTTAGTTCTGAGCCCCATCTTTTGATTGTGTTATTCAAGGTTTAGGGCCCTAGTTTCTTGAGTTCTCTATATATTTTAGAGATCAGTCCTCTGTCACTTGTAGGGTTGGTGAAAATCTTTTCCCATTCTGTAGGCTGTCATTTTGTCTTATGACTGTGTCCTTGGCTTTACAGAAGTTTCTCAGTTTCAAGAGGTACCACTTATTGATTGTTGTTCTTAGTTTCTGTGCTACTGGTTTTATATTTAGGAAGTAGTCACCTGTGCCAGTGCTTTGGAAGATATTTCCCAGTTTATTTTCTACCAGGTTCAGTGTGACTGGGTTTGTGATGAGGTCTTTGATCCACTTGGAACTGAGGTTTGTGCAGGCTTATAGGCTTGGATCTATTTGCATTTTTCTACACAATACGAACCAGTTATTCCAACACCATTTGTTAAAGATATTATCTTTTTTCCATTGAATATTTTGGGCCTCTCTGTCAAAGATCAGGTGTTCATAGGTTTTTGGGCTAATGTGTGGATCCTCGATTATATTGCATTGATCCACAAGCCTATATTTTTCTAGTACCAGGCTGTTATTTTTACTGTACCTGTATAGTATAACTTGAAGTGAAGGATGGTGATCCCTCCTAAGGTCTTTTGTTGAGCAAAATTGTGTTGGCAATCATGGTTTTCCTGTTATTCCAAATGAAATTGAGTATTGTTCTTTCAAGGTCCAAAAAATATTGTGTTGAAATTTTGATGGGAAGTGCATTGAATCTGTAGATTGCTTTTGGTAGAATTGCCATTTTTACTATGTTGATCCTACCTATCTAGGAACAAGGGAGATCTTTCCATTTTCTGATATCCTCTTTAATTTCTTTCTTCAGTGATTTAAAATTTTTGTCAAATAGATCTGTTACTTCTTTGGTTATATTACTCCAAGGTATTTAATGCTATTTAACTACAAAACTATTACAAAGGGTCATGCTTTTTCCTATTTCTTTTTCAACCCTTTTTTCTTTAGTGTATAGGAGGGCTACTGATTTCTTTGAGTTAATCTTGTGTCCTGCTATGTTGCTGAATGTGTTTATCAGCTGTGGAAGTTCCAAGGTAGAATTTTGTGGGTCATTTATATACATAATCATACTGTCTGCAAATAGAGATAGTTTCACGTCTTGTTTTCCAATTTGCATCCCCTTAATCTTCTTCATTCTCTTACCTCTTTAGCTAAAACTTCAAAAACTATATGGAATAGATTAGACATCCTTGTCTAGTTCCTGATTAGTGGGATTGCTTTGTGTTTTTCTCCATTATGTTTGATGATGGCTATTGTCTTCTTGAAAATAGCCTTTATTATATTTAAATATTTCTCCTGTATTCCTAATCTCTCCATAACACATATGAATTTTGACTTTGAACTGGGGCATATCCTCTGTGGACCATGAGGCAGGGTTACTTGAGGTCAAGGGTACAATTGTGCTGTGAATGAACTCATGTCTAGGGACTTTTTACTTTTTACATTCCTGGACTCCACCTGAGTCTTCCAGGTGTCCAGCTCATTCTCTCCTAGAACTGGGAAAACCCCTGCCAGGAATATGGAACTGAACTCTATTTTATCTCTATCGCTTCTAGAATACAAAATGACATTTCTTAAGCTAAATTTACTCTCTTCAGTTATTATGAGTCACTTTCATAACCATGATGGAATATTGACACTACAAAGCCTTCTGACATGACTTTGCTTTTATATTCTCAAATAGCAAACAGCAGTAGCCACTTTCACACAATTTAGCTAACATTATTTCCCATGATATGCTCAAAGAGAATAGTGTCTATGCCTTAGAGAATGGTGGTTGTACAATATTTTACTTCATACTTTTAGAAACTGGAATGTTCTTTCACTGTAGACCTTTCTTCTTAAGACCCATCTGTGAAGAAAGAGTGATCCTATAGAAAACTTATTGTAAAGTGAAAAAGACAGCCAACAATGACTTGAACTTTGTGTAGGTAGCCAGCCATAAACAGACTTTTTACCTATGTAGTACTGCTCCATTTATCATTTAGTGGAGATATGTAGATATACTCACATCAGAATTATGAACATTACAGCTTCCTGTGCACAATTAATATTGCATAGGACAAGAAAAAACATCAGTCTATTTGTTTTACTGCAAGGGAAAAATACAATGTAAATTACCAATTTTTATGCTCAATTATTAAAAATGTGCATAAAATACCTACCTTAAAATTTGTACTCCAATTTCATTATTTTCAGCATTTAACTAGTTAATTTTTATCTTTTAAAACTATTCATTTAATCATTTTCATTTAGAAATATTATTCCTTCAAATGTACGGTTGTTTGAACCTGTTCATGTATCTTCACCAGCAGGTAGAACATTTTCACTTTTGTTGTTTCTGGTGTTAATTACTTCTCACTATCTCCTTTGAAAACAGCTTGATATGTTCTTTACTAAGTATTTCATGGTGGACTGTTCTGTCAAGTGAACCATAAATTTTCAGTCACATAGATTCTATAGCTTATACTTGAAAACTTCATTATACTCCTCGTCATATTTGGCCATGTCAAACAGGACTATGTTGTTCAGTTTATGGCAAAGTTTACATTTGGATCACATCTATTTGGATTTGCTCCCATACTTTGTTATTTTTTCTTTCTTAGAATACCTTCTGGCATTTTTCTTTTTACTCATGGATAACAAAGAGAATTTCAGAAAGATGTGTCAAACACTTATTAAGACATCAAACAAAAAAAAACTATCTGTTCATTTCTGTTACATAATAATTATTAGATTTTTCACAGGCATATCAAAAGTATTACAGTAAAGATACACAAATCTTACATTTTCTGGTAGTAGACCATGGAAAAATACTTTAAAATAGTTTTTGATATACAATGTAATTGTATTGTCTGTGAACTATTAAAGCAAATCTGCATATTTAAAAAGTATTAAAGACAGAAAGGTAGAGACACAGAGAGAGAGAGGGAGGGAGAGAGAGGGAGAGACTAACATCCATCCTTGAGATATATTTGCATATCCTAGTGAGAGAATTAAATAACAATTGTTCCTATTTAAAATTGGTATGTTATTTTTATTGATACTGAGTTCTAAATGCAAAACTTTTATTTAGTAAATGCTAATTTATAAATTAATTTTACATATGTTCTATACAATTGCTGCTCACAACCTAAAGAATATAAGGCAGTTATATTTTAAAACGTAAAACTTAAACTCAACAGACTCGTTTTTTAACAATGTAACTAAAAATGTTAGAGAATAATGCTAAGCATTGTACTTGAAATACTGTCTTTTAAATAATTGCTGTATTACAGATAAAAACAAAATAGTTAACAGTCCTTCATAATAAGAGTGAGCAGTCAAGAAGAATGTTAATTCTGCTACCAACTGAAGATAAATTAAGTTGTATGTTGTCCCTTTATGTCTTACTACATAATGTAATCTGTAATTATGATATATAAGAAACAAAAAATAGTATGCTTCTTGTCATTCTCTATGTGTAAGAGTTGTAGATTTTTGTGATGTCTCCATTTTCTTTGTTTCTTTCCAGGAACTATTACTTTTTTATTTAATTTATTATGTATACAGTATACAAAGGTGGTATCAGAGGTCATCGTAGATGGTTGTGAGCTACCATATAGTTGTTGGAAATTGAACTCAGGACCTCTGGAAGAGCAGTCAGTGCTCTTAACCTCAGATATCTCTCAACCTCCCACCTTTTTTGTAAACTAATTTCCAGACACTATTTCTTTAATGAGGGATGAAAGCTACACTTATTCCTGGTTACCAGGTTAAGTTTTTATGATATAGTTAGAAATGATACTGGTTTAGGAAAGAGGCCAATATAATTTTTATGATCCATGACTAGCTGGCTACATTTGGCCAGATTTGCAGTACTATGTATGATTTCCCTATTATTAAGCAGGCCTTAAGTCCAATTTACAGTTATTGGCTACTTCCAATAAAATAGTAGAACTATTTTTTTAGGGTTATCTTGAAGTATGGAACATTGTTGTGTTTCACAGGCATCACAACCTCACAACCTTGAAGACTATTGATGGTTTTTCTCCCTTGGAAACTTGAATATAAACTTCCATTCTTATAAAAGCTAGTGCTCAGGAAGAAGTTTTTATGTCAGACTATTCTGAAAGCATCCATGTCCTATTTCTGAGCTATGTGGAATATTCTGCAGTGGGAAATTAACCCTCAAATTCTGAGCATAATCCAAAAGCAAAATCAATAGCCTGACTTGTTTTGGCAATTCTTGACCAACAATTCAAAACAATGTTTCTCAGGAGTGTATGGCTGTTGTGGATATACTATCTTTCAAAGTGGTAAAAACTGATATAAATAATACACTGAGAGAGAAAGATAGGCAAATTATGTCAAGCATAGTGTTAAAATCACATTATATCATTTTTGCATCATGTTTTATTCTAATGCTGAATGTAAAATAAATATAAGAAGCTGTCGGGATGACTCAGAAGTTAAGATCATATATTGACCTTAAAGAGGACTCAGATTTTTCTCCTAGCACTCACTTAGTGGTTCATATTTATCCGTACTTCAGTTCTGGGGGAACTGTCACAAAATGAATCCACAACGTATGCAAACTTGTGGGACACTGAAAGTAGCTTTAAGAGGAAAATTCATAGCGCTAGATGCCTACATATTTTGAAAATCTGTATTCCACAAAAATGGAAAACCTAGAAGAAATGGACAGCTTTCTGGACAGGTACCATCTACCAAAATTAAATGAAGATCAGACTAATTACCTAAACAGGCCTATAATCCTTAAGGAAATTGAAGCTATCATTAAAAACCTCCCCCAAAATAAAAGCCCTGATCCAGATGGTTTCAGTGCCGAATTCTACCAGATATTTAAAGAAGAATTACTACCGTTACTCCTCAAATATTTCACACAGTAGAAAGAGAAGGAATATTGCCAAATTCCTTTTATGAAGCCACAATTACCCTAATACCCACGCCACTCAAAGACACAACAAAGAAGGAGAATTACAGACCAATTTCCCTCGTGAATATTGATGCAAAAACTCTCAACAAAATTTTGGCAAACCGTATACAACAATGTATAAAAAATATCATCTAACAAAATCAAGTAGGCTTCATCCCAGAAATGCAGGGCTGGTTTAACATACGAAAAACTGTAAATGTTATCCATCATATAAACAAACTAAAGGAACAAAGCCACATGATCATATGCTTAGATGCTGAAAAATCCTTTGACAATATCCAACACTCCTTTATGATTAAAACCCTGGACAGATCAGGAATACAGGGAGAATACCTAAATATAATAAAGGTGATTCATAAGAATCTGACAGCCAGCATTAAACTTAATGGAAAAAAAAACTCCAAGCAATCCCACTAAAATCAGGAATATTTCAAATCTAAAGACAAATGATAAATTTGAACTTTTATTCTACAATACACTAACTGAAAACAAGACAGATTTTCTGATTTTCTGGATGGATAGAGCACATTCCTAGGTTATAAACTTTTAAAAGACATTTACCTAATGTTTATAAATATTTATAACCTTTTCCAATTTACTACAGAGTTTATAAATTTATGATTATAAAGACTAATGAAAATAACAAGAACTTTGAGGACTTAAAATGGTATTATTTCAAAAAGTATGCCTGAAATATAATTTATTTATATTGTTAGCACAATATTCAAATCATATTTTAGTGAAGAAATGCATGATACATAAAAATTTGTGGTATCTTTATAAATCTACTTTTCAATATCATTAATAGGATTTAAGAAGTAATGAAACCTTGACAATATGAATAAAATGTTACTACATTTTGTCCACATGGATAACAGTGTGGGAAATTAAATTTGTGGAAGATGTCAATCTCACACACACATACATACACACACATATACATATAAATATCTTTCTTTAAACTTTCATCATTTAAAACAAATTAGATTGCTATTATTAATGTATGTGCTAGAAAGTGGAAGAGAGGGAGACAAGAAAAATGTGTGTGCATGTGTGGGGGAGTTGAGGTGCATAAGTCATGGACAACATTCTTGAGTAGTGTCTAAACATTCACCTTTGTGAGAATTTGGATGATATTGATGACATCATTCAGGTAAAAGCACCTTTACCTGCAGAGTCGTCCTTTAAGTCGCCAAATATTTAAATTTGAAAATAGTATTATTCACCAATAAAATTAAAAAAAAAAAAACAGAGGTGGAGAACTTAATAGAGGAAGCCAATGTGGAGTTGGAAAGAGACCACTGCTAGGGAAACCTCCAAGAACTCACAGGACCACCCTGGCTGGGTCTCCAACCAATAGTGAATGTGGTTCCAAAGAGGACTTCCCCTATAATTAAATGAATAATGATTCTAAGTGTCATCACAGAACCTACATACAGCAATGAATAAAGGTGGAGGCAAAGATACATGAGCTGAGCTCCTGATCCAGCTGAGAGTAGAGGAGGATAGTCTGTATGAGTAAGGGGATAGGGATGATGAGGAAAATTCCTATAATAGTGGGAAGGCTGGAAATCTGGGAGATCACTGAATCAAGAACAGCCATGGGGAAACATCTGAAAAAGGAACTAGGCCCTCCAAAGGTAGTCAACTGTCAATTGACATGGGTGGTATATGGAGCCTGGAAGGGAGGATTCAGACTGTGTTTCTGTGCACAGACTGGCACCTCGGAGCGCATTTTCTGCAGAGGAAAACCTAACCCAGTCTGGATATTAAGATGAGAAAATTGGACTTGCCTGAAGTGGATGTGTCATGCTGAGCGGACCCACCTTGGGACTCCTTGCCCTTTTTGGGGAAGGGATGAGGGTTGGGGAAGAGGGATGCTGAAGACTATCTGGGAGGGACTGGGAGGAGGGAAAGGAGAGGGGAAGCAAGGGGATAGATACATGGATGAAAAACAATATTTTATAAATAAAAAGAGAAAAATGTTTTAAAAAACTAAAACACTCATATATTTTATTAGAAAATATCAAGGCAAATCATTAATTTTAATTTTGTTTAAATTTAAAAGCTCATTTTATTTCGTGAGTGCTTTGCTTGCATGTATGTATGCTGGCCATGTTTGTCTATCTATAGATGCATATGAGGTCAAAAAATGGTGACAGTTCCCCCAGAATTGAAGTACGGATAAATGTGAACCACCAAGTGAGTGCTAGGAGAAAAATTTGAGTGCTCTTTAAGATCAATATATGATCTTTACTTCTGAGTCATCCCTACAGCTTCTTATATTTATTTCACATTCAGCATTAGAATAAAACATGGTGCAAAATGATATAATGTGATTTCAACACTATACTTGACATAATCTGCTTTACTATATATAATGTATATAGATCCTATACCAGGTCATAAAGCAAATATCAACTGGTAACAAAAGAAATGGGTATAACTACTTGTACCATTTCAGAGCACTATGGTCTAAAGTTAGAGCTCAAAGCATCAAGAATCACAGAAATCCTATCAACTCATGAAAACTAAACATCACTCAACTGAACCACCTTTGGGTTAAGGGAAAAAATTAAGAAAGAAATGGAATACTTTCTAGAATTGAACAAAAATGAATCTATGATATACACAAAGTTATGGGATACAATGAAAGCACTCTTAATGGGAAAATTCATAGCACTAGATACCTCATGAAAAGAGTAAGGAAATTCCACACATGGGAACTAACAGCACAGCTGAGGGTCCCAGAACAATTAGAATCACACTCACCTAGAAGGAATAGATGACAGGAAATAATCAAATTTAGATCTGAAATCAATACAATTGATACAAAAAGAACAATACAAAAGATCAAAATATCAAAGAGCTGGTTCTTTGAAAAAGTCAACAAGATAGATTAAACCCTTATCCAAACTAACCAAAAAGCAGAGAGTATCCAAATCAAAGAAATCACAAAAGAAAAGGGAGACATAAAAACAGACCCCCAGGAAATCCAGAGAATTATCAGGTCACACTTTGAAAACCTATACTCCACAAGAATGGAGAACCTAAAAGAAATGGACAGCTTTCTGGACAGGAACCATTTACCAAAATTAAATCAAGATCAGATTAAAGACCTAAACAGTCCTATAACACCAAAGGAAATTGAAGCTGTCATTAAATATCTCTCAAATAAAAAAAGCTCAGGTCCACATAATTTCAGTGAAGAGTTCTACCAGAGATTCAAAGAAGAGCTAATACTACAAGTACTACTGAAACTGTTCCATACAGTAGAAACCAAAGGACTATTGCAAACTCTTTTTATGAAGCCACAATACCCTTGATACCCAAGCCACTCAAAGACACAGAAAAGAAAGAGAATAACAGACCAATTTTCGTCATGAATATTGATGCGAAAATTCTCAACAAAATTCTGGCAAACTGTATACAACAACATAAAAAAAGGTACTCAACCTAATCAAGTAGGTTTCATCCCAGAAATGCAGGGATGGTCTAACACACAGAAAACTGTAAATGCCATCCATCATATAAAAAACTGAAGGAAAATAACCCACATGACCATTTCCTTAAAATACTGAAAAGGCCTTTCACAAAATCCAATATCCCTTTATAATAAAAGTCATGGAGAGATCAGGAATACAGAGAAAATAACTAAATATAATAAATGGGATTTACAAAAAGCCAACAGCCAACTTCAAACTAAATAGAGAAGAACTCAAAGCAATCCCACTAAAATCAGGAACTAGACAAGGCTGTCCCCTCTCTCCTTATCTAGTCAACATATTTCTCAAAGTTTTAGCAAAAGCAACAAGAGAACAAAAGGAGATTAAGGGGATACACATTAGGAAAGAAGTCAAACTATCGTTATTTGAAGATGTTATGATTATATATGTAAGTGATACAAAAACTTTACCAGGGATCTTCTACAGCTTATAAACACATTCAACAATGTAGCAGAATACAAGATTTTCTCAAAGAAATAAGTAGTCCACCTATACACTAAAGATAAAAGGGCTGAAGAAGAAATAAGGGAAACATCACATTTTATAACAGCTGCAAATAGCATCAAATATCTTTGTATAACTATAACCAAAGAAGTATCAGATCTGATTGACAAAAAAATTAAATCTCTGAAGAAAGAAATTGAAGAAGATAAAAGAAAATGGAAAGATCTCCAATGTTCCTGGATAGGTACGATCAACATAGTGAAAAGGGTAAATCTTGGCAATCTTAACGAAAGCAATCTACAGATTCAACGCACTTCACATCAAAATCCCAACACAAAATTTTACAGACCTTAAAGAACAATATTCAATTTTATTTGGAATAACAGGAAAGCCAGGATTCCCAAAACAATTTTGCTCATCAGAAGAACCTTAGGAGGCATGACCATCCCTGACTTCAAATTATACTACAGAGCTACAGTATTAAAAACAGGTTGGTACTGGCATAAAAATCAACTTGTGAGTCACTGAAATGGAAATGAAGACCCAGACATTATTCCACACACCAATAAACACTTAATTTTTGACAAAGAGGCCAATACTCAATGTAGAAAAATAGTATCTTCAAAAAATGGTGGTGGCATAGGACGATGGTAGTGTGTAGAAAAATAAAAACAGATCCAAACCTATCACCTTAAATCCAAGTGGATCAAATACCTCAACACAAACCCAGCCACACTGAACCTGATATAAAATAAAGTGGGAAATAGCCTCCAATGCATTGGCACAGGTGACTACTTGCTAAATATAATACCAGTAGCAAAGACACTAAGAAAAATAATCAACAACTGTAACCTCCTGAAACTGAGAAGCTTCTGTAAGGCCAAGGACACAGTCAACAAGACAAAATGACAGCATACAGAATGGGAAAAGATTTTCACCAATCCTACAAGTGACAGAAGATTGATCTCTAAAACATATAGAGAACTCAAGAAACTAGAGCCCAAAGCCCTTAATAACCCAGTTAAAATGGGGTTCAGAACTAAAAAGGGAATTCTCAGCAGAAAAATTACAAATAGCTGAAAGCACTTGAAAAAGTGCTCAACATCTTTAGCCATCAGAAAAATGCAAATCAAAACAACTTTGGGATACCAATTTACATCTGTCAGATTGGCTAAGATTAAAAACACAGATCATATGACAGCCTATGCTTGAGAGGTTGCAGAGTGAGGGGAACATTCCTCCTTTGTTGGTGGGAGTGTGAACTTGTTCAACCACTTTGGAATGCAGTATGGCAAATTCTCAGAAAACTGGGAATCAATCTCCCGAAGGATCCAATGATACTACTTTTAGGTATATACCCTAAAGACACACATTCACACCCCAAAAGCATTAGGTTAATTATGTTCATAGCAGCATTATACATAATAGCAATAACCTCTAAACAACGTAGATGCTGTTCATTTGGGGAATGGACTAGCAAGCTGTGGTACATCTACACAACTGAGTATTACTCAGCAGTAAGAAAAAATGATATCCTAAAATTTGCAGGCAAGTGGATAGATATGGAGAATATCCTACAGAGCTAGGTTTACCAATCCCCCAAAAAGAAGCAGGTGATGTTCTCACTCATTTATGGACTTTAAACAAAAAGCAAAGCATACTCAAACTGCAAACCACAACCACTGAACAGCTTGGGATCTGAAGCACCTTGGACCAGCACCTTGTAGCCCATTTCCTCCAGCAGAACAACTGACCCAGTTTTGATTTTGGGATGCAGAAAGCAGATCTGCCTGGATTGGATGCTGAACTAAGCCACCTTGGGACCTTGGGACCTCCTGCCCTTGCTGGAGAGGAGATGAGGAGATGCAGAGAAGAGAGAGTGACTGGGAGGATGAAAGGAGTTTGAACAAGTGTATACATGGATAAAAAATATGACTTTATTGATAATAAAATAAAGAAAATTAAAATCAGTATGAGAGATCAAATAAATGTTCTTTTTTTAAATTAAGAAAATAGTTCAGTATTTTTTAGATTAGATAAAAAAAATTGAGAAAAAAGTCTTGAAGGAGATGAGAACAAGTCTTATTCTATACAAATTGCATTAAAATATTTGTAAATAGTTGGAAAAATATAGTCACGTCCTGACACCTCAAACTTCTATGTATATTTAGTAAGCAAATGAAGATTTGTTTCACTAGGAAATGAGATAGTGATGACAACCTTTTGTTGATTCTTTGTCAGTTTCACACCATGCATTTTAGTCCCTCATAGCTTCCTGTTTCCTTGCATTTCCCCTCTATCTTTGCAACCTCCACCCAAAACAGAACAAGATGTAAAACAAATAACAAAGATGAAACCTTATCAGAGAGAGAGATAAATGTCATCATGGAAGCTGAAGTATGGCCCATTGAGTCACACAATATACATTTTAGTCCATTCATCTTTTCTTCCAAGTGTTTATTGCCATGAGTCATTGGAGTCATTGGTCTGCCTAGAGGCTTCTGAATTCTTCTACACCATGAGAATGAACTCTTGGATACCCTGTTGTTGTCCTGTGTCATGGAGATCCTGATATCATTTGGATCTGTAGGTTCATTCTTTTCACATCCTCCAACAATTTACAGATTGGCTGGCCGTTGAGGTAGGCTAATAGGCCTAGTTTGGGCAAGTTGGTCAGCCTGACAGTGTTCCCTTGTCATCAATACCTTGGTCAGCTCTCTAGCATTTCTTTGGTTAACTTACCCAATGCAGTCTGCCGCAAGAACCTAGGTAAGTGTTTCTGCTCTCAGGTCCTCATATTAAGTCAACCTTCACTCACATCACCATGGACCATTCTACTGCTGTGCCCAGGCAAGTTTCAGGGTCCTCAAATATACAGGGCAGCTGGAGGGTGGAGTGAGTAAGTTCTTCTGCCCTTAAAGCTGGCTCACCTGCACTCTAGACAACAGGGTGAGCTCTGGTGTGCTGCCCAGACAGGGTGCCAGGCATAAACTCCTGTATGCTAGAGCTGGTGAGTGCAGGGCTAGTTTTCTCACTCTCAGCAGCCAGGTGCCAGCTCTCCTTCTTGTTCTCAAACCTGTTGCAGATTTCAAAGGAAGGGGAAGGCTATCTCTCCTTCACCCCTGCCATGGCATAATAAATGAAGGAAGGTAGAGTCAGTTCTGCTGCTCTTATTCCCCCAGGATTTGCTCACCTGCATTGTAACAGTAGTGTCAACTCAAACAAGAAATCCTAATTCCTCACTATTGTGGAGTTACTTCCATAATATTAGTGTCATTTTTAATCACGGAGGAAAATTAGACAAAACCTCAATAAAAACCTTTCTTAAGAATCCCTGGCATCTGTGGTGCCAATGCATATGGTGATGAAAGACAAAGATGAAGACATTGCTGCTGATTAGGAAGCCAAGTGACAGGTCAGCAAATGTATTGTGTGGCTCTGGATTGCATGCCAGTTAGCAAACAAAGTGACAGTGAAATCGCTGACAAGATTCAAATGAAGCCTGTAGATTAATTGACTTTTACTTTTCTTGTTTTTTGTGGTTATGTAAGGTTTAACATTTGAGGGTGTTGTGTGAAGACTAGAGAATTCTTTGTACTATTTTTCATATCTGAGAATTTTTCATAATGAAAAGTTAAAAATAAAATATACTACACTCAAAAAAAATCAGTAAAGCAATATTGGTTCTTGCTATGATTCTTCCAAATACTTACAATAATGACTTCTGATATACAGGTCTGAAAACTTGTTTTACTTTTGATATAAATAAATAGATATTAAGATAAAAAATGAGTTCATTATAATTACACAGTAAGACAGTAATTAATATATACAAGAAGATTGAATGTCATATGCTCAATTTTACAAGAGATTGCTTAGAAAAATAATTTATCTTGAAATACATTTTTACATTCCACTTTAAAAAGATGAAGAATCTATAAGCATTTCATGTAAACTAGGCTTAAATATGTATAGCTATATTGTAGTTAGAAATCATATCACTATGGATCTCAGCATCCTATAGTGAACTGCAGCTTAGTGTCATCACTTCTAATAGTTTTAATATATGATGTTTTTTTCAAAAAAGTGGTAATACTACAAAATCATGGTGCAGAGCTGAGGTAATAAATTATAACTCTACAAATTCATGAGGAAAACTATCTAACAAGGTTCTGTATGTAACTCTATATCACAAAATGCATGACACATATTAATTTCATAAAGAATTATCTAGTCAAACATAGGTTTATCCAACTCCATACTAAAGTAGTTTTCGTAGCATTTTACGTAAGGCAGCAAAATAAGATTGAATATAAGTATTTTATTAGGTTTTTACAAGTATGGATTTAATATTTAGAGTAGGTTTATCAGGGCAGCACTCCATTGCAAAGTGAAAGATATCTATATACTGAAAATATAGAAAAAAAATCATAAAATACTCTTTTTTAACTCTAAAAGTTAAAAATTTAAAGATTAACTTTTTTCATCATTTAAACAAAATAAGATTGAATATAAGTATTTTATTAGGTTTTTACAAGTATGGATTTAATATTTAGAGTAGGTTTATCAGGGCAGCACTCCATTGCAAAGTGAAAGATATCTATATACTGAAAATATAGAAAAAAATCATAAAATACTCTTTTTTAACTCTAAAAGTTAAAAATTTAAAGATTAACTTTTTTCATCATTTATACAATTCGCATACCCATTCATGACCAGCACAATCTATTGCTTTTAGAAAAATGTCTACTTTACTTATTGCATAGTTGCCTTTACATTTTAGAAACTTAACATTTCTAAATGCATTTAATTAAAAAACTATTGATCTACAAACATACTACCAATGACATCATCAAATATAAACCTGAAAAACAATAATACAAGAAGTATTTGAATGTTGAATTTAGAAATTCAAAAGGTAGTAACAACTGTGTCTGTCTGTGTTCATTTTATGAGAAAATGCTGTCATAATAAAATATTTTGTATACCTAAATCCAGAGAGCTGAACTGAATTATAACAAGACTGATATCAGTGTGCTGTGGGAAGAATTCTTAATACATAATTTTGGAAAATACCTTCAAGAACATCAAACACTTATGTCATTTAATCAAAGCAAAATATTTTCAGAAGTGAATTGGATGGATGAATAAGCTACATTTCAAATAGTAAAATTTAACAAGCTTCAAAATAATTCAACCATTTATATCATTTGTTTATGGTAAAGAGTATATGAATTAATGTAAACAGTGCTGTAGTGTATATTACAAGTTGAACAGCAAGTTAGATTAAAAGTTGAAATGGGGAATAAATAGAGCTAGTATAGGAAACTTGAAATTCATAATGTCCCAGTTTTATTCCCAGTATTGAAATAAAATTACCCCCCAAAAGAACCGTAAGCCTAAGTTAAAAAATTTAACACTAAATAAAACCTTACTTGATATAGTTCTTCAGTCTTAACATAAAAATATTGGCATAAGCTGTACCTTTAAGAACCAGAGTAGATATTGTATATCTTCCTAAAAACAGCTTGCTAATTTCTCTAGTTTTACTTTTAGGAATTTATGTGAATTTGATACAAATTAATGTAATCTCATTTTTATTGGATGGTTTCACATCAAAAACCCTGAGAATATACCCATCCTTTCAAAATTTAGGTACTTAACTTGAATTACTAAAATTGATCTTTGGGTAGAAACCCAGAGTTGCTCCCAGTGGTATTAGCCAGTGCTCTTACTACTGACACCACAGTCTATCCATCTTCTCCCAACATAATAGAATCAGTGGAAACTATTGCTGTCAACAACATTTCCTGGGGAGCTTTGCTTTCTGTATAAATTACTTTTTTAAAGTTGTAATTATAAACTCTCTTTAAAGACTGAGATAATTTATCAACACTTTTTGAGTTTTCCTTCCAGAAACCAATTTTTGTGTAGCCTTCTGAGTGTTTGTTGTTCCAGGCTCCTCAATGATACTCAGTGAAGCTCTTTATTATTTTTTTTATGCTTATAAAGGTCAAGAAAACTATAATCTTTGTATTAATGTAAATTTTAAAATTAAAAGAAAATATTTGATAAAACTGTTTCCATATTTCTATATAAAATGCTACTCATTTTTTTAGCAGTCTTTCTCATTTTTTCTGCTATTGGAATCAAATACCCCCTTACAGAAGCCAGGCAAAATCTCTCCCTCGAAGACCCACTTCTACCATATGACACACATTTTAATTAAAATGTCAACTTCAGAACTACTTCAAGCTTCTCAAGCACATGGCAAAAGGAGGCATATCCACTTTGCAAAAGAATAAGCAAAATGTGAAAAAAAAACCTGGAATGCCAAAAGTTAGACATTTAAAAGATGTAATTTTTATTAGATTTTAAAGGCCTTGACTTTGTTCTGCCTTTAGAGTACATATGATAACCATCAGTGAGTGAAAACAATAATGCATGTGTGTTTTGTTGTTCTTGTTTTCTTTCAGTCTATGTGTCCTTGAAGAATTGTGATAAAGCAAAATGTCATGGTAACATTGCTGTAAACGGATAAACTTACCGTGGAGTTCTGGGAAAGGAGAGCACACTTGTACTTGGCAGTCCTCTCTGAACATTTTCTGTGAAGGTAACAATATCATGAAGCCTCTTATTTGATGGGAGGGCAGAACACGAAACTGATTTAACTGTACAAAATGTTCAGTGTTTTTGGAATTGTCTAGATCTCAATTATATTCAGTCGGGGGAATCAACATGGTCATTATTTTAACTGACATAGAAGAGAAGAACTGAAAAGCCGCATCTTCCCCTAGCTCCTTGGACAGTGAAATGGTAAAATGAATGGCTAGAATTTACAACCTCGCACTAGTAACAGTCTCTGACTGCAACAAGGACAGGGCAGTAATCAGCTTGTCAGATGTGTGCAGCAGAGAATACCAACAACTAATCCCTTCCATTGAAGGGAAAGACATTTTAGAAAACCAGGAGGCTTTATTCACATTTAAAAGTCTGGACTATATAAATTTAAAGTAAGTTTGTTGAAAAGCTCATGTAAGAAGGCAATTCAGGTGACTAACACTTCATTTCCGTAAATGAATACAGTGCCAATATATATACATAGCTAAAAGCATTGTGTGGAAGTGGAAGGTCAGAGTTGATAAGATAGGTGAATTCTTGGGACAAATACTCTTAATGTTGATCACAAAATATAGCAGATACTTTTTGACTGGGTGATATTCTAAAAAAAATAAAATAAAAAAAATAAAATCTTCCCAGCCTTTGCATGTACTGTCCATTTTATAATTTTAGAGATAGTATTAGAATAATTTCATTTTATGAATTGCTCATTTAAAGATATAATGGAATAGTCAGTTGGTGCTTGTATGCCCTTAATACCATGTTGACTACTCTGTAATATGTTTCACCCACATAGTACAGATTGCATGAATTTAAACACTAAAGTACAAATTCTTTGTACATGCCATTCAGTACAATAGCTAAATATTTAATAAATTAGAGAAAGCCTTTATGTTTTTAGTTACTAAATTTTGTAGATATAATAATATGCTACACTCAAAAAAAAGTAAAAAATGAAGTTTTCTTATGTAATTTACATATATGTTGATATATTGGTTTTGAGAAATACTGAACTAATTTCTTATGATTTTATGCCTTCTATAAGCATTGCATTATAAGGGAGAAAATTAGAAAGCTGGCTTCTTATATCATAAAATTCTAGTAACAAATATAAATCTCCTGCTAACTTAGAGTGTGGCATAGAAATAATAGGAAATATGGTCTAAAACAGAATCTAGCATGTTCCCAGTGATTTTAAACTTGCTTTGCCAAAGTTTTTGAACTCAGTAGTTCAGTATGATCATAATTTTTGGGGGTGGGTTGGAACATCTGATTCTAGACTCTATTTGTTTCATAAGTTTTAGAAGTACTTCACTAAGAAATTATTTTCCATGTTGGTTCTGGCATACCACCTTTGTTAAGTAATACACACAAAATTTGATTTACAATGTCCATGATAAAAAAAAAAACCCTCTTGTTTTAAAATGTAATTCAATAAATTGTTGCTAGTGTAAGTGATCTGTAACCTGTGATTTTTCTTTTCTTTTTTTTTTTTTTTAAAAAAAAAAAAAAAAAAAAAAACAACAACAACAACAAAGAAAACCATTCTTACTGGGTTTCAAATCATCTTCCAGCATCAGGGCACTTTCAGAAATAGGAATTATATGCAGATTTCTTTCTTTAATATATTATTTTTCCTTCACCAATTTTTAAGTTTCATATAATATATTCTGATCACATTCATCCCTTCTCTCTCATCTCATCTTCTGCTGCCAGTATCACCAAGTCTGGATTGCCCTTAAAGTCCCCAGACCACTTTCTTGTCATTTTAGTTTGTTTTGTCTTTGCTTTGTGACCTGCTGAGTTTGACCAGGGTCTTTTAGTGGGCAAGAATATGGAGCAAACCACTGGGATATGAATAAATCATTACTGAATTAGTAAATCTCTCCTTTTCTCATTTCTGTCTTTTTTTTTCTTGGTTTTCAGTTATGCAGAAGATAAAGTTTTCTTGTATCTTGATTCCTTTCATGATTGATTCCCAAGTCTGAGGGGAATCTTAATCTGACAATGTCACAGATAGTCATCAAACTTACAATACCTGGAAGAGTTTGCAAAAATGATTACATATAGGCTTATACAGAGTACTCTAGATTTACTTAGATTAATTTAGAACTGTGTGATATTAAATTGCTCTTTTAAAATAAATTCAGCCTTTAAGAAACATACAAAGAGGGCAACTTAGGAGGCATATATCCAGTTTTTGCACCCAATGACTGTTGTAACCTTTCTCTAATCAGAATGCCTCAAGCCTGAGCTTGAAAACCCAAATGTACTGATGAGGGAATTTCAGTTCCTGTTATTTCAGATTAGATTGGGGGCAGTGATAATCCACTATTTACTTATGTTCTTTCTTCTTATATCCAAAGAGAAATATGTCTCTTATTTAAACCATTAGATATGACAGTGAGATGGGAAGATCTTGATTCTGATATCTGAACTAACCCATCTTGGGACTTCTTGCCCTTTTTGAGGAAAGGATGGGGATATGGGGAGGGGGAGGCTGACTGGGAGGGATTGCGAGGGGAAGAGAGGGGGAGAATAGGAACACCTGGATGAAAAAGACTTTAATTTATAAATAAAAAATAAATTTAAAAAAGAAAGAAAAAATAGATTCAAAATAAGGTACACAATAGGTGGCTTGGGCTTTCTCTTTTGTATATTTAGACCTAAATCTTGATTATAGTTACATCTTCTTGTATTGTAAAACTATATTTTTATTTTATATATAATCTATATTCATAAGATTTCAGTAATGTAGAAAGACAACAAATGGAGCTATAGATAGTTGGTGGCTTCAAGAAGGTAAGTCAGTTTCTACTCCCCCAGGTGTCTCCCATACAGTCTAGCATATCAATTTCAGGAAGGATCAAGCCCCTTTCCAAGTCTCTCTTTCTAGCACAAGAGAATAAAACTGAAAAAAGTATTATAAAGTATTTCTGAACTTATTTGAAATGGACATATATACAATGTATATACATATACAATGACAATTTGACTCACATGACTATAATTTTAAATTGACTGTAAATATGCCTTTTAAGAAAAAAGAGACAAAAAGTTTAAAAAGGCACAGATTTCTGGCCCAAACTCACAGTTCAGTCAAAGAGAGTGAGGAGGGATTATATAAGCAAAGGGGTCAAGATCATGAAGGTGAAACCCACAGAGACAGTTGCGCTACTGGGAGCTCATTGGCTCTGGACTGACAGTTGAAAACCTGCATGGGACTGAACCAGGCTCTCTGAATGTGGAAGTCAGTGTGTGGCTTGGGCTGAATGTGGGGCCTCTGGCAGTGGGAAGTGGCTTTTCAGAGCTCATTCTCTATAGAGGGATACCTTGCTCAGCCTTCATATGGAAGATGGGTTTAGTCCTGCCTCAACTTGATATGCAGACTGTATTGATTCCCTGAGGGAGTGCTTACCCTCTCTGAGAAGTGGATGAGGGGTAGGGTGGGGAGAAGCTGGAGGCTAGTAGGAAAAGGGGAAGAAAGGGGAACTGTGGTTGGTATGTAAAATTAAAAAGAAACCTTTTGAAGAAAAGAAAGACAAAAGAAAATAACTAGATTTAAAAGACAAGCACAAAATTTAATGATTGTATTAGAAAAAATCTTAATGCTATGGCAGAATAGGCCCAACATTTTTAGATAGTGGTTTAGTTTATTCCATTAGTTAGGTAAAATCTCAGGTTACAGAAAATAAAAATCCACTTAGATGCATTTTTTTATGTGAAAATATGGAATAAGAGCCTCAGGAGCTTTGTCATCTATAGCATGAAATTATTCTTATATTTAAAGATTCTGTCTGTAAGAGCCTTGGGACATCAGCCTCCATTGTGAGCTTTTGGGCTGTTGGTTGAGGGCTTGCCATGTTCTGCTTCACATTATAATAATGAAAGTTGGATGGAAAGTGGATTTGCTTGGAGTGGATGTTGAACTAAGCTAATATGGTACCTTGGGACCTCCAGCCTTTGCTGGGGAGGAGATGGGGAGAAGAAAGAGTGACTGAGAGGTGAGAGAGTGGAAAGAGATTTTGATCAAGGGGATACATGGATAAAAAAGTGAGACTTCATTCATAATAATAAAAAAATAAAAAAAAACAAAAAGAGGAAGTGGGACACAGTTACTATATCTCATACATTTGAAGTACCATTATTTTTAACTAAACATAAATTTAATAAATTTTTAAATATAAAATTTCTGAATACTCATGATATCCATCTATGGAAATAAAAACAATAATCATATCAAAGTAAAGTGAGTTTAATTATATAAAGCTCCAGTTGCATACATATATAATAAGCTATGTTCCAGGGAAAATTGACCTACTTGCCTACATTGAGGCTTTACATATGAATAATACATGTAAAACTATAAACTTAAGTCTTCTTTTGGGACCACAGCAAACTAATTAAGTCATGTAGCAGAAGAAAAACTCATCTGGGCAGAAATTGTTCTACAGACGTATCTATGTATTTACTCAAGTTCTTACATATTCTGAACATCATCAAAACACATAATCATAACAAAGTATCTAAGGAAAACAAAGCAAATACCTCTGTTGGGTATAGAAACCTCAAATTTATTTTTCATTTGTTTTAACATAAGAAATTATTTTCAATCATTCTCAAGAAATACCCACAAGTGAAATCTCTGTTGATTAGTGAGGCTAATTATAATAAATGAATTACAGTATATTTAAAGGCCACCATGTAGGACTCATCATAGGACCCCCTGGGTGAAAACTCAACAGAATACAAGCCAGTTCCACTGTGGAAACCTTGCCTGACTACAAAAGATGGCCGTTCAGACACTATATCCTCTGATACTAGGATCTTCACTAGAATTAACTTCAGTTTCCAGGATGTTTCCACTGCACTAGGTTTATATGCCTCCACAAATGCCTGATAATGTCAGTTATCTCACCCTGTTCTATCTCCCTCTAACCCTTTCCACATCAATCGATTTCCCTAACTGCCCCCAGTCCAATTGAGGTCACACTCCAAAAACAGCCAGTGGGGGCCCCTTGGCCAATGACAACATCCTCACAGCTCATTGACATAGCTCATTGAACATAGAGGGGTCAAATTAGTGCCTCAATGAAGACTTCATCCCTGTGTTCCAGTGTCATTTGAGAGGAAAGGTATGCATTGTAAGCTACTGAAAGAGAAACCTGGACAACAATCAAGACATGAAGCCCTTGATCTAAAATCTGTTTTGCCTGCATGTTCTGGGGCAATAGTGGCACAGAAACTGTGGAGTTTCTGTGGACAATGTCTGGTTTAACACGAGTCTCAAAACATTGTAGGAAGTCCATGCTTTACATTAGCTGCCTGGATGGCTAGGAACCTGATATGCATAGCCCGGAGAATTAGTGAAGAAGAAGAAGAAGAAGGAGAAGAAGAAGAAGAAAAAAAAAAAAAGAAACAATAAAATGATTTCTAATGATAATCTGCTATACTCACGGATTGCACCTTGTCCACTCATCATCAGAGATGGTTCCTTCAGCAGCAAATGAAAGAGAGTTTAGAGACTCACGACCATACATAGAGCAGCAGACATTATGAAGAGAAAGAGTCTATCTTGGAGGTCTCCATTAGGTCCTTTTCCTCAGAGCATTGGAACCCTTCAGAAGAGGAGCAAGAATGATGGTCAGAGTCAGAAGGGTAGAGGACACCAGGAGACCATGACTCACTAAGTTAACTAAGCAAGACTTATATGGGCACCCAGTTACTAAAGTGACACAAATCTGCATCTGATCCTCAGCACATATGTTATGGCTGATAGCTTGGTGTTTTTGTGAGAGTTCTAACATGGGAGCCAGTGTATCTCTGACTTGTTTGACCACTATTGGGACTCCTCCTCCTATTAAGTTACTTCTGCAAACTCAATATGAGGACTTTTGCTTTGTCTTACTGTATCTTGTTGTGCCATGTTTGCTTGTTGTCTCTTAGAAGCTTGGTCTTTACAGCAGGGGACCAAAGGGAGAGTGGATCCAGGGAAGAGGGAAGATGGAAGAGTAGCTAAGAGGATTGCACAGAGGGGAAACTGTGGTCAGAATGTTTTATGTGAGAAAACAAATCTATTTTCAATTAAAATTATACTTTATTACAGTACATTTATAACATATATTTACATAACACACCTGTATACTTTTGATTAAGACAACAAAAATTACACAATATCTAGTTCTTTTTTCAACAAAAAGTTTTATTTACATTGTATTAATAATTAGAATGCATATTAATACTTATCTTAATAGCGTGATGATTATTTATATTGATTCATCTTAAAATACTTGTTGTCAGTTTACAAGATAAGTTTAGCTTAAACAAGAAGCAAAGAATAAACTGTCTCTGTTACTTGAGGCAGGAGGAAGAACTGAGGACAGTTTGTCAAGAACAATGAAAGGTTGGAGATTCTATCGGATTTACAAGCTAATACCTTAGCTTGTCATGTCTCTTAGAAGAGAGCAGGAATTTCAAGACTCCTGTGTCAAAGATAAAAGGGAGTTTATTAGTCACACCAGTAGCTGTAACCAGACCTTCAGCATTTCTGCTCAATTCCTTTTACTCAGCTACCACAGTTCAATAAGAAATGTCTCAATGATTCCTGCATATGGCTCTATGCAAAATGATTCTGTGCAATGTGGAAAAACCAAAGTCTAGGAGGCCCCAAATTTTTAATACAGAAACCTTTGATATGGTCCTGCCCTCAAAGTATACATGATATTTCTAAAAAAAAATAAATGAGTCTAAATTATTCTTTATATAAAGAAGATATTCCAATTTCTAATGAAGCCAATCCTGTAATTATCCACAAAAGATAATCTGAAATGAACATACTTTGACTCTTGTTTTTTCACAAGATAAAGATCCATGGAGAACAATTATAACTAATAAAATTTTTGACTATTACAAAAGAAATAATTTGATGTCTCATATCAACAATGGTTAATTTTAATTATATAATTGAAAAAACTCTTAGTTTTAAAGAGTACTCTATATGAAAGTTAAATAGTAGTCTATATGATAGTTAAAGTTCTTATCTATTTGAAACTTTGCTTATCTATTATTTCTAGCAAATTTTGTGTGCTGGTGTATCTATATAATTTAATTTCAATTAAAAACATTCTTCAACTTTGAATAGTTTTTCTCTTCATTAAAAATTATTTTTAAATAACATTCAAAACAATCAGAAATATATATTTGTTTTATGAAATGAATAAGAAATCTATTTTAAAGTAATCACTATTTTTAATTGAATAAATTATATTAAACTTTTTGTTGACATGCAGAGCTCTGAGCAGAAAGTAGGGTATTTTCTTTTGTTTTTCCCATTCTATGTATTATTGCCTTGAAATTGAGCCTTTCAGTAAATCAACAATTTATGGTTTTTCACTAGACTGTCTGGCAATTGTGTTCAAAGATCCTCTTATCTCAGATCTACGGTACTGTGGTTGCAGACAACTGAATTATGCCTGTTGTTTTTTGTAGATGCTAGAAAATTTTGTTTTTCATACTTACAGTGCATGTGATGATATGTTCTGAGCTATTTCCCCAGACACACTTCTTAGTATATGTATGATATGATAATAGACATGTGTGAGAAATACAGTTTCTTATTACCTTAAAGTTTTATATTTATGATTGTGAGCCAAGCCTTTAACAGCTGAGCTATCCCTGCAGCCCTACCTTCAAGTTTTATAATTACATGAATATAAATAAAACAAGTATTTATATTACATATTTCTAAAAACTTGTCTGTTCTAACTTAAAAGTTTTTTATTTGTTTGAATATTTTGCTTTTTATTGTGTATTTCTTTGAGACAGTGACTTAAAGTAGACCATGAGAGGCCAGCTCCCATGATCTACTTGAGACTAATAAAAAATGCTTCAGATTAGAGAAGAAATAAGAAACTTGTACCATAGAATACTTATCATTAAATTATAAGAATACTTAAGAATAAATCTCTGTCTTACTGGTAAAATATATGAATTGACATATACATATATATGCTTTCTGATGGTAACTTTCCCTTTTACTTCAATTTAAAAATACTTTCTGACTGTGTTTCCATTCAGCATATCTCTACACTGCTGCATTCTTAACATACATCCACATAGTTATTTATGTACATATGGTCATGCATCTCTATACAGTTACATCTATCTTCCTGTCAACACATCTTTTACACACACACTTCTCTTCTATATATCCTTTTATACAGTTTCATCCTCCTTGCTTCCACAGATACAAATCTCCATACAGCCATAGCCCTTCATGTCAAATACATAGCACTCTTAACCAAATAACATTTTCCATTG
>PVIH01012022.1:47271-65797 GCA_004025045.1 Sigmodon hispidus
CACACACACACACACACACACACACACACACACACACACACACACACACACACACACACACACACTCATACACATATACTTCTGCATCATTTACTTGCTATTTGCTCACTCACTCACTCATACATTCATTTTGTCACATATCTTCTACCCTCTCTTTAGGTTTCTTCTTCATCATGATTTCTCAGTCAGCACACATATACTCACATTCTGCCTAGCTTCATTCCTGCATTGCTGCTGCTCTTACACACTATCATTCCTACATATTCTTTCCTCTTTCTCTCTTTTCCCTTACATTGCTTTTGCTTCCTAGCCACTTAGCCAAACTCTGTACATTTAGATGTTATATTTTCAGGACCCAATCCATTATCATAATACATAAAATTATACAATCTTTATCAGGGTAGTATGGTCACAAAGACTTGGCAGTGTATATGCTTGACCTTGTATATAGCTTTTTTCCAGACAGAGAATGACATTGAAATTGAGGACATAACAATAACAATAGTAGGTTGAACCTTGAGTGGTCTAAGGCACATGCATACCATCAACTATTTCAAGGAGATATGTCTCAAAACCGCCTGGCCTTCATTTAGCAATAAACAACACTTGGAAATTAGTCTTTGTATATATTCTGCAAGGGCAGTTTAGTGTGTGGGAATTTCTTCTGAAGTTTAAAATTAGTTGTGTTTGAGATGAAAAATACTTACTCTCCTGCATCAATAAAGAATATTCTTGTATTATTTCTACACAACAAAAGTAAATTTTCTTGATTATCAAAAACTATAATTTTGCCCAAAAATGTAAAACACACTGCCAGTGGGCTGTGAAAAGAACCCTACAGCTTTTCTATTTAGAGATGCATATCAGTGCCACCGAAGAAAGTTACAGACAAAATAGCACCAGCATGCACAGCCAGTCACCCCTCAGGCTTTGCCTAGTAGAGCTACTTCACAGATTTTTTTTTAGTGAGATGTCCACAGACTTTGTATAGTGGCGTTGCCCAACACAGAGTTATTCACTTTACAGGACAACCTCTAAAATACTGGTTGCCATCTGTTGTATATTCTTTAATGGCCTGAGGCAGTATCTCACCTAGTACAATCTGGCCTTAAACTTTACTATGAAATCCAAATTGGCCATGACCTGTTGATGCTCAGATCTAGACTCCCAAGAGTAAAGATTATAAGCTTGAGCTACCATTTGTGGTTCAACATACATTTAATTGGATAGCTATGATCATATTGGAGTAATGCTTTTCATAATGGCTCATTTATCTTTTATCTAGGGTGTTTTTCTCAATTAAACTATATGGTATACAATTTCAAAAGTCCATTAAAATTTTCAGGAAATTTGGGACACCATGGTAAGACCTAACCTGAGAATAATAGGAATAGAAGAAGGAGAAGAATACCAGCTCAGAGGCACAGATAATGTATTCAATAAAATCATAGAAAACTTTCCCAACCTAAAGAAGGAAGTGCCTATAAAGTTATAAGAAGCTTACAGAACATCAAATAAATTAGGCCCCCAAAATAAGTCTGCCCACCACATAATAATCAAGACACAAAACATACAGAACAAAGAAAAAAATTTAAGAGCTGCAAAAAAAGGGTCAAATTACCTATAAATATAGATACATCAGAATAACTCATGACTCTTCAATGGAAACAATGAAAGCAAGAAGGTCTCGTCCAAAATTATACAAACACTAAAAGATCATGGCTGCCAACCCAGACTACTATACCCAGCAAAACTATCAATCACCATAGATAGAGTAAACAAGATATTTCACGACAAAATCAAACTTAAACAATACAAACAAATCCGGTCCTCCAGAAGGCATTAGAGGGAAAACTTCAGCCTAAGGATCCCAGACACATCCATGAAACCACAAACCATCAATAATCCCACAGAAGAAAAGGTCAAAGATAGGAAATACATACAAACTGCCACCAAAAATAACAGGAAATAACAATCAGTGGTCACTAATATCCCTAAGTATATATGGACTCAAATCACCTATAAAAAGACACACCTCAACATGATGGATACAAAAAAAGATATTGGCATATATTTACTGAAAACTCAAAGACAGAATATTTGGTTTTCTTTGAACTGATTGTCTGAAAATGTTACACCTGCAGCATTCTGTGTTCTACTTTGCAGTGCACAAGAATTTTTTGCATTTTTTATAACAATAACAGCAACCTGAACATTGTTGGAAACCAATCATACACACACACACACACACACACACACACACACACACAGGCACAGATACATTATAATTGTAAATTTTAGTTAGAGAGATCAATTAGCATTTCTTTTCTCAACAATTTCCATAATTACTAAGGTATCTCAAAAGGTAAAACACTGGGCACACAGCCTAAAGATATCAGTTTAATCCCCAAAACTACATTCACATAAGAGAAAAAGAAAACTGAGTCCCACAAATTGTCTCAATGTCTATATTTGTTTTTAAGCCTTACATGCAATAAATTACATGTTACAAAAATATGAGACACTTACCCAAAAAAAGTAGGATATTAATGAAAAGCACATAAATAGAGAATAAAAATAATTGGTGGTAAAAGCAGATTTTGCTATTTTCAAGCTGTAGCTGGTCCCAAACTTCTGTCACAACATCTTTTCTCCTGACACTGTCATATGACTCTGTCTCTGCTACTATATACTCAGTGTTGGCTCTAACCTTCCAAAAATCTCACATAATCAATGATCAACTATGGACAATTTTGCAACTTCACATACTTTTAGATTTGAAAATTTTTTATCTTCTACCCACATAGGCCCTCTGGGCTTTTCTTTCAGACAGAATATTACTCATTTCTTTTGTTAACTGTGAGTGTAGACACAATGACTATTCCTGAATCTTAAGGCTGTAAGGCAAGATTTTTATTTCCAGTTTCTATACCGACTGGGGTACATGGTAGATTTTAGGATAGTCTGGATTTCAGAAAAGGGCTCTATGCGAGAGAAATCAAAGCAAACAAAAGAGATATTAGTGAACACATTTATCATAAGGATGGACTATACAATAGAAGCCTAATAAAGTTTGAATTTTGTTTGGAATTCATTTAGATACCCCAACATTACTATTTTAGATATTTCTTCTTTCCATTTCAATTGCCAAGATCTAAATCCCAAAGCTCATCATACACAAGATGTTGAGAGTTGAAAATAATTTATGTTCTTTCCAAAGGGAAATAAGCTCAAGCTATAGAACTGCAGCTATATTCATATTGAGATAATATAGACACTAAAGTTCTGATGGCACCATGATCTTACCAAGTGATATTTTACCAAATTATTGACATGAATTAAAAAAATAAAAAAAAACTTTCTTTCTTCTTCTAGACAAAAAATACATCTAAGATATCAATTATTTATTCACATTTCTTCTATCCTAGTGATTTTTACAAATCTTTTATTTACATAAATCTTCCATGAGCTTAACTTTTTGCTGACATCTCCCCTCCCCCGGAAATATTTCCATTTATTACATGTCAGGGATTTTTCTATTATATATTACTATTTCTTCAATCACTTTGCTGATAGTCATCTAGTTTAGCCAGAAGTTTCTGGACTAGTCTAGCCCTGAGGTGCAGACCCACTGCCCAGAAGCCACTTAATCCCAAATAATTACATAAAGGCTTATATTAATTACAAATTATTTGGCCTATGGCTCACGTTCATTACCAACTAGCTCTTATAATAAAACTCAACCCCATGTTCTTAATCTATGTACTACCACTTGGCTCCATGGCTTTACCTGTGTCCCATTACATTTCGCTTTTTAGGTGGCCATCTGCAGCATCCCTTTCTAACTTTGCCTCCTTCAACTTTATCTCTGCTTGTATTACCCACCTGCCTCTAAGGTGTCATGCCACAGGCCAAAACAACTACTTTATTAATAAATGGTAATAAATCATATTCATATAATAGGAAAGACATCTCACATCATTTCTCTTTTTTCTTTTTAATCATAAAAGTTTTGAATTTTAACATAGAAAAATTGCATATAACAAAATAGTTATCAAGTAAAAATTATAGTAATATGCCTAGTCTATTTGTACTTAGCAAAATCATAGAAAATATTCTATCATGCCTCTTATCTTTGTGTGGCTAAATTTTATATCTAATTTACCTTTTTCATAACTAAAGAAAATTTCTTCAACTCCATTGAAGACCACCGAACAAAATATTACCTGAGTAAACAGTCAATGCATTGCAACTTCCAAATTCTAGAAATTACAGATATGTCTAGCTACCTGGACAGTAATAGAAAGTTTCTTTGTAATGTTGGGGTATCCATTTTCTGCCTATGGGCCTAGGATCCCTGACAGACATTTTGGTGAATCATGAAATTTGAAGGATTGTTCTGTCCATTTTGGCAAGGTCTTTACTTCTTGTGTCCTGTAGAATGTCTGGCATTTTTTTTTCTGTGAAGCAGGAACCTGAAGAACCATCTTGACTTGTTCTGATAAAGTTACAGAGGTCACTTTTTATGAGTATTGCTTGTTCAGTTTACACAGCATATCGGCAAGCTGTCAAGGCAAGAAAAATCTCTCACCCAGTGGCTAATGTCCTATGTTGGAGAGGATAGGAAACAAGGGGAACAATTCTTCCATTGTTGAGTTGGGGTATAAACTTGTTGAGTCACTCTGGAATGCAGTATGGAGTTTTCTCAGAAAACTGGGAATCACTCTCTCCAAGGATCCAACAATATCACTATGAGGCATATACCCAAAAGACCCACATTCAGACCCCCAAAACATTAGCTCAACTATGTTCATAGCAGGGTTATTTTAAATAGCAAGAACCTGGAAAGATCCTAGATGCCTCTCAACTGAGGAATGGCTTAACAAACTGTAGTACATCTACACATTGGAGTACTAATCATCAGTGAGAAAAACTGATATCCTAAAATTTGCAAACAAATGGATGGATTTGGAGAATATCCTCCTGAGTGAGGTATCACAGACCCTGAAGGATAAGCAGGGGATATACTCACGCATTAGTGGACTTTAAGCAAAAATATTTTTTTTCATTGAAAGATGATGGGTATTAAAGTGATCTGAAACACACACAGACACACACAAAACCAAAAAAAAAAAAAAAAAAAAAAAGGAAAAAATAAAACAAAACTTCTGATTTGTCTGTAGAAGGGTTGCTTAGCAGAAAATTGTATTGGCCATAGTGCATTGGTGGGCATTAGCTGTGAACTATGTGCTCTCTTTATCTGTAGCTGAGCCTAACCTGCCTTGAGAAGCCTTAGATTTTATTTTATATGTTTCATGTCTTTTAGAGAAAAGGGAAGTTTTATTACTGTATGGATTTTTTTTATCAATTCTGACTGTTACGCTTTTTAACATAAAGTTGATATTGATTTTTGAAAAACAATACAAAAATTAAAATACTTTGATGACTCTAAAATATTTTTTTTCTTTTTTTGCTGAGCCTTATGGTACTTTTGTCAACCCCCTCCCCTCACAAATCTTGTAGTTTAATTTTTTTTCTTTTTCTTAAATATTGCTTTTTAAATAAAGCTTGTTTATGCTTTAATGATAAATTTATTGCCCAGGGCATTGTGTCTCCTTTGTGAAAATTGCTTTTCTGTCCTATGTATCTTCTCTGTAAGACACACCAGAACCAGATTTTAACCATTCCCAGCACAGCACATTAACATGCAATTAGGGACCATTTTGAACATTGAACCTAGTCATGAGCACAGAAAGGCAGAAATATGTCACTATGCAAAAAGTGGAAAAGATGTTTACAGCTGATATAAAAAAGAATCATCTCGTAGGACCACAACTGTAAATACATATACCTATTTTTTCTTTAGTATTTTTGCTGTTGTCATTCTGTACAATTATGAATCCATGAAGAATGTCAAAGGCAATGCATGATTTCATTTGGGGGTTAAACATAAATTTTATAATATGTAAACTCTTTTTGTCTTTCTTTTGATTATTATTATTATGAACAAAGAAGTCACACTTTCTAACCTTGTATATCCTTATTCAAGGTCCCTTCCTCCTCCCACCACATCAGGTCATTCTTTCTTCTCCACAACTCCCCATGCCCTGGGCAGGCTGTAGGCAGTCCCATGATCCCACTGTCCCAATATTGCTTAGTTCAGTCTCCACTCCTGGCAGATCCAGTTTTTTCCCCCATCCATCAAGAGTGAGACAGGATTTCTCTAGGGGGAGTGGGATCCATGAAGTCAGTCCAGGGTGTTTCTGATCCCAAATTGTTCAGTGGTTGTGGTTTGCAGCTTGGGCATACTTTGCTTTTTTCTTGTTGTTTGTTTGCTTGTTTAGAGTTCACTAATGAGTGAGTGCATCCCCTGCTTATCTTTCTGAGTTTGTGATATCTCACTCATGAGGATATTCTCCAAATCCATCCATTTGCCTGCAAATTTTAGGATATCATTTTTTTCTTACTGCTGAGTAGTACTCCATTGTGTAGATGTACCACAGTTTGTTAATCCATTCTTCAGTTGAGGGACATCTAAGTTGTTTCCAGGTTCGTGCTATTACAAATAACGCTGCTATGAACATAGTTGAGCTAGTGCCGTTGGAGTGTGACTGTGCATTTTTAGGGTATACACCCAGAAGTGGTATTGCTGGGTCCTTGGGGAGATTGATTCTCAATTTTCTGAGAAACTACCATACTGTATTCCAAAGTGGCTGAACAAGCTTACACTCCCACCAACAATGAAGGAGTGTTCCCCTTGGTCTGCATCCTCTCCAGCATACGCTGTCCTCTGTGTCTTTTATCTTAGCCAATCTGACAGGTTTCAGGTGATATCTCAAAGTTGTTTTGATTTGCATTTCTCTGATGGCTAAAGATGATGAGCACTTTTTCAGGTGCCGTTCAGCCATTCGTAGTTCTTCTGCTGAGAATTCCCTTTTTAGATGTGAAACCCATTTACTCATTGGGTTATTCAAGGTTTTGGGCTCTAGATTCTTGAGTTCTTTATATATCTTAGAGATCACTTGTAGGGATGGTGAAAACCTTTTCCCATTCTGTAGGCTGGCGTTTTGTCCTATTGACAGTGTCCTTGGCTTTACAGAAGCTTCTTAGCTTCAGGAGGTCCCACTTATTGATTGTTGTTCTTAGTGTCTGTGCCACTGGTGTTATATTTAGGAAGTGGTCGCCTGTGCCAATTCGTAGAAGTGTATTTTCCACTTTCTTTTCTATCAAGTTCAAAGTGATTGGGTTTAAGTTGAGGTCTTTGATCCACTTGGATTTGAGCTTTGTGCAGGGTGATAGTCTCGGACCCATTTGCATTTTTCTACACACTTCCATCCAGCTATGCCAATACCATTTGTTAAATATACTATCTTTTTTCCATTGAATATTTTGGGCCTCTTTGTCCAAGATCAGGTGTTCATAGGTTTTTGGGTTAATGTCTGGATCCTCAATTCTATTTCATTGATCCACAAGTCTGTTTTTATGCCAGTACCAGGCTGTTTTCATTACTGTAGCTCTATAGTATAGCTTGAAGTCACGGATGGTGGTACCTCCTGAGGTTCTTTTTTTGAGCAAAATTGTTTTGGTAATCCTTGCTTTCCTGTTATTCCAAATGAAACTGAGTATTGTTCTTTCAAGGTCCAAAAAATACTGTGTTGTGATTTTGATGGGCAGTGCATTGAATCTGTAGATTGCCTTTGGTAGAATTTTATCTGGCATTTTTTTATGTCTTTTGGTTGTTATATCACACATTATTATTATATTTAGGTTTTGCCTTTAATTTTATATGCAATAGTGTTTCTTTTATGAAATTGGGTACCATTTTGTTGAATAAATGTTTATTAGTGTAATATATTCTTGGTAGATTTTTTTTTCTTTAATGAGTATGAAATGTTCTTTCCTATTAATTCTGATCACATTTGGTTTGAAGTCTAGTTCTCCAATGTTGAAAATTTTATTCTTTTCATTTTCAGAAAGAGGCCAGTTTTAGAGACCATACATGGGGTGGGACATAGGCAGCCATGCAGTCCTGGCTATGTTGGCAGATGCTAGAGTATTATAATTGGCCTCAAAGTCAGAGGACAAAATGCAATCCCCAGTCTCAACCTTGGGTATGGTGACTTATTGTCTGTCAGACAGGATCTGTGGTTTTATAATTGGAGTTTACGTTGTAGGAGCCTATGAAATAATGGAACACCAATTGGATGGGATTAATAATGTTTTTCTTGAAGCATACTGTGTCTTATCATAAAGATTAAAGTATAAGACAGATTACTTATATTTTCACTGATAAAGTACTCTTAGAAATGGGTATGCTAAAACATTGAAGACATTAGATTCATTACATAGTTCAGAGTTAAAGAGACAGGAAAGGGGCATCCTTTACCTAATGGTGTCTTTTTAACACTGTGCAACTTATCTCTTTTATAATAAAAAAGTGCTTGAAATCTCTATAGCTATGTCTAATGAAATTCAGTGCTCTACATGGCCAGGGCCTTAATTATTAGTGAAGGGAGAAAAGCAGCAAAAGTTTCATACTATATAATTACTCAGGAGGTCTACATCTTTGTCTCACTGTTCAGAAAAAAAAAGCTACCAAAGTTATTCTGGAAGGAAAAGACAAAAAGCATATATTGAGTTGAGTACAACTGACCTGAAATCAGAGGCAGACCTGAGCTACAATTTCTATTCTACAGAAGCTCTTTTACAATACCCAGAGATTCAAAGTACAAATTCGGCCTTCCTGTAAGCTCAGAAAGAAAATGAGTGTTTGTTGAACACAATGTTGCCTTTTGTGATAGTGAATTTTTGTCTGTCTTCACCATACTGTACTCCACTATTTATTAAATCGCTTGAGCTAAGTTCTGTATATTCAGACTTCCTTCCAAACTAAAATGTGTTCTTTCAAGTGTTATTGTTTTACTGTTTTGCCAAAAGGATGTTATGTGATGTGGGATGTCAGTGGAGCCACAAGACAATGAGAAGTGAGAGGAAAAAACATATAACTGTATTAGATTTAGCCATGGCTACCACAGGAGAAAAGTCTGCTGAAAACAAAATAAAATCCCTGTGATCATATGTTGTCACAATTAAAACACATTTTTAGAGATAACGAAGTTAAAAATGATTGTTCCAAAGAATTTATATTTGTTAAAGCTTTTGTCATACATCATCTTATGCTAAGATGTTTCTTAAGATAAAATTACCTGCTTTCAACACTACACCTAAAAATTCCCTCCTGACCACTTATCTCCATGTTAAATGGGATTTCAGAATAATAAGAACAGAAACTAGAAATAATTTCATTATGTGGCCTGATTTGCTGGACAGAGCTTGAGATCAGTAATAATAAATATAAATTAATCCCAGAGAACTACTTCCATGTGGGGATTTTAAGTTTGCTAACAATGTCTAAACAGCAAATTTAGAGTTCATTTAAAAGCCATAATCAGTGTGTTATGTGGGCTTACTCATGAGTTAAAGGTGTGAATGTGTTTTCCTGGTTGAAAGGTCCTCTGACACATCTCCTGCTGCAAATGTTCACTTTATCACTCTTGCCAGTGGCTGTGCATACAAGAAACTAATTTCTCTAATTTATTTCTAAATCCACATTAGAGACATTATCTCACTAAGCTTCCCCAAATCCCTATTATATTTATATTACTGATGAGGTAAGTAACACAGAAAGCACTAAAGGACTTTCCAAGGTTACAGCTATAAAAATGGTTCAGATGCCAGCCTCTACATCAGGTGCCTGTTCTAGCAATACAATCACTTTGCTTTAGTTATTTTGCCCAAAGGAAAAGGTGTCCTTTATAATAGACACCTAAACTTTTCCCAGGAGGGAAAAAAATTTAATAGCCTCATTTTTTAAAATACTGGTGCTCTCAGATCCAACCTTCTCATATCCTACAGGAGAATGCGTTATCAAATGTCTAATCTTTCCGTCATGCCATCAATCAGTGGTCTGACCCTCAGCTTTTGATCCCATTTCCAACAAAGCAATGGTCTAGTAAACAAATACCTACTCAAACTTCTGTTTAATCCAGAAACCCTTTATGCATTGCTTTTTTTCCTCATGCCTTTTCTTATTTGAATGTAACAAAAATGATTTGAGTATATAGCATGCTTATTACTCTCCAACTATTTGTCATATTATGATATTAATATAGTCTATAAGATTTACATTGAAAGATTTGCAATAGAAACTATCACTGAACTCTTGATCACTAGTGTTATTAGTTTTCAACATTTCACTATTTCTATTCTCTTTTTTTGGCTCTTTACCTTTCTTCTACTTAAAATATTTCCTTTCCTTCTAGCATTCCATGTAATTATGTAATAGCATTTCTTTTTGAATATTGAAAATAAACTTAAGTATTTGATAAAGTACAGTTAAAAACAATAACTGAAATTGTTAGACAACTTAGCTCCCCAGAGCTCAGTGACCAATACTGCATTTATCAGTCTGGATGCTGTTCTTCTAATAAATTCACTGGTGCTGTGTACATTATACAGTCATAGAGCTTCATGGAGGCTGGAAGCTCTGTACTCACTGATGTCCAGTAAACACATTATGGTGAGTCTTGCTTTGACTGTCTTATAAAAAATATTGAAATATAAATGAGAGAATTATATGAATATGGATTCATGTGAAACAGAAATACTAATTTGTATTTAATAAAAATTCAGAGCCAGATATTGGTGAAATGCAGGAATTTTTGAGAGAGGAAGCAGACCACTGTCACTGTCAAATCTCACCCTGCCGACTTCTCAGGGTAAAAGCTATCTTCTATCTTTCTCATCCTGGCTGCTTGTTGCTTCTACAGAGAAATTCTGTCTTACTTCACTTGCCTTAAGTACCTTCTTCACCCAATTGTTTCACTTCTGCCTTCAACTCTGAATCATATTCTACAGGTAAAATTAAAGATGTGAGCTACTACTATTTGGTAGGTAGGCCTTGAACTTATAGAAACACAGAATGATGTCTGTCTCTGGAGTTATGGAATTAAAGGCTTAGATCACCTCTCCCCTTCTTTCCAGGGCTGGGATTAAAGGCATGAGTTACCACTCTCTGACCCTCCTGGCTTAACTGTGGGTGGATCTGTTCTCTGATATTCCAGGTTGGTTTTATTAAGTGTAAAATATATCATTGAATTAATTTGCATAATAAACCATGTACCTATCTACTAGCATCCAACTATTTTTCAGATATGTTAGCCAAATGTCTACTAAAATAACAAATAACTGAGATAATAAGCTCATGAAAAGAAGAGGCTTGTGTAACTCTTGGTCATAGACACTACAGTCTATGATTGCTTGACTTCTTGCCTTAGATTCTATGACAAAGCAAAACAGCATGGTTGGTTAAAAAAAATGTTGGGGCAAACTGCTCACTTGTAGAGCCCCAGGAAGGAAGGGAGAAAAGCAACCCTGACAATTCTTAATGATTATGTTTCCTTTTACTAGACTCCATTACCATAAACTAGAGAACAAGGTTCTAGCATATATCCTTAGGAGAAATTTAAGGTTTAACCTGTAATAGAAAAGTAATATTGCTGTCACAAGAACTAACAAACCCATTTTGTCCATGGTTTCTGTGATGACCTAGTTGTATTCTACTGAACCACAACTCAAAAAGTGTTCACTCTCTACCAACATCACTATGAGGAAACATTACCCATAAATACATCTTATAGGGCCCAGAAAACATATAGAAATCATGACAGGATGATGAAAGTAAAAAAGAACAAATGGAAGCTAAAATTTCAAAAATATTCTCTAAGATATCTCTAAAACTGAAACTGATAAATGTAGAGAACTTCCATGGGGACATACTGGAAATTAAAATGTTCTGAGGGCTTATTTAGCCACTAAATGATCTTCTCATTTTTGTGAGGCTTGTTTTCTGGATTCGTAAAAGGCTTTGAAAGTAGGAGAAATCTTACACCTACTTTGATCACTTGGTTCAGGGAGACCATCATCTTTAAATTATGTTTTTGAGAGTATCCTGCAACCTGTTTTCATCATTCTCATCTTTCTCCCCAACTCTTCCAAGATAACTCCTTCCCCATCCACTCAACTTTAAAAAAAATTTCAATCTTCAAAATAAATTTTTGATGTCAAAACATCTTATAATGTATACTCAATTCTAATAGTAGCTATACACATAAAGAAAAACAATTACAGTTTTTCTCTTTCCCAAGAGCTAAAAAATGTCACTAGAGAAGTTTTATTTTCATAATTTGATTTGGATTTGCACAGGTTAATCACCTTGAATGCATATGAACATCTGCTCAGAAATCACTATTTCCTTGTAATTTTCAACCTATCTTTCTCTAACAATCTGTATACCCTTCTTCTACAATAATCCCCAAAGATTCAGAGGAGGAATATTATATGGTAAGTTTAGGAAATAAATATTCTCTTATTCTCTGCATGTTTGCCAGTTGTGAGTGTCCATTAATCACCATTTACTTCTAATAGAATGACAAAGGAAGACAGATGTATTGACATATAGACATAACACTGTCATTGGGAGTTGGTTAGTGATCTTGACTTAATAATTCTCTGAGATAGGAATTTCATCTCATGGGACAGGACAAACTACAAAAAAAATTAAAGTAGTTTGTTACTCCCATAATTTTCATGCCATTACTGCACCAGTGAACAGGTCTCCCCTCCTTTAAAATCAGCATTGTAAATTTCAGGGTTCATAGCAGACTATGCCTTTCTTTCTCTGATAGACTGAACAACACCATCCAGTTCTATGAAAGCTAGCCAGTAGGACTGATGCTGCCAAGTAAGTGCCAGGTTTAATTCTCCATATTCTATGATTGAATTTGTGGTGTTTTCACCAATAGAGCTTTACTGTCAGGTTATAGAAGATAATAGCAAATGAAATAACCTCTTGTGTTTGGGGTGTACATGGGATGGGGAAAACAACACTAAAATGATTTATCCCTTCATAGCATTAGACTATTTATTTATTTACTTATTTTGTCTAGCGGGGGCTTTATTGCCCTGGTGTAGAATCCCCTTTATAATTTTTTTACATCTTATTTTTTTGTATTAGTATGTTTCTTTTTGATATTTTTCAAAGTATTTAAAAGTTATTTATCCCTTCTCACTGTTTCTTCTATACATCTCTTCATGATCATCCATCATAATTTCCCCCTCTGTGTCATGTTATTCCCCTTTAACTCTTTATGCCAATAATTCCATACTCTCTCTGTTAAAACATTCTCTTCATTGTCCCTTAGTAAATTCCTTGAAACTATGGTAATTCCAAATGAAGTATACCTATCTGTGGTCTGAAAAATGACATCTACAAGTTAGACAATAAATATGTCCTGTTTGTCTTTTCCTTTGACATTTTCACACAGAATGATTATTCCCATTTATCTTCACTTATCTGGTAAATTTACCTGGATTTTTAAAAGAAAAAGTTAATATTAATGGAAATGATCTTACAGTTGTTCATATTATATAAAAGATTATTTGAAATATATCACCTTAAAGTAAACAATAAACAATAAATATAAGCAATAGTTCTTTAATTGGATTTAAGATAGTTTTATAAGAAAGAAAGCACTCCTAGTTCTGGCAAACTAGCTAGATATTCAATGCTAGTAAATTCATGATTATTGAAAGAGAATCTATAACTGTAATTTTACTAAACAAACATAATCCCTGGCAAAAATTTGTAAACATTTGTTATAGCCACAGGTAAATGTCATCCTCAAAATTCATTCTGGAAATTTCTTTTTGCAACAGACAGATAATTACAGAAAATCACAATCATTCCAAATGCAGAGCAATGGAGCCCACTCTCAATGGATACATCTACAAATCAGCCCTGTACACCATAAAGTGTATCCAGTGCGACTGTCTAAATTTTATCTGAACAGGGAACATACTAACGAACAATCCAAAGTGGAAGGGAAAAATCCCACTGACCTCAACCCTTTGTAAAGAGAAACAGGGAAGTGACAAAACCTGGGTGGTAGAAAAGTGGTCTTCCACAGAAAAGAGCACACCAGCTGGCTGTTCAGTGCCACATTGTGAGCCCTTAAAACATTCATAGAAGCAACTTTATACACACTAGTTAGTATATATTAGGGGATATATATGCATATACATATTCACACATGCATGCAATAGCACTTAGTGAAAATATAGGCCAGGAATTTGGAGAAGAGTGGGTATTGGTTCATAAAAATATGTAGAAGGAGGAAAGAGGAGGAAATACAATTATATTATAATCTAAAAAATAAGATAAAATAAGAAAAATATAATGTACTACAATGCCAATCATTAGACATACATTTAAATCTTTTATTTTAAATTATAAACAGTTTTATATTCAAACATGCATTAAATCGCACACATGAAAGTAATACATTTCAAACTTAAAATGTTTTTCATAATATATTTTGTTCATATTTTCTCCCATCCCCAACTACTATCATCTTCACATGATCTTGTAGAAACAGGTTTCTGGTCCTGCCTTTTCAGCCTAGTTCTGAGGTTCTGACTCACTGTCCCATGATCTGGATCTGCCTGCCACAGCTTATCTGGCCCAGCAATTCCAAAGTCCCAGTGAAACACATGGACACTTATATTAATTTCATTCTCTTTTGCCCTAGTCTCTGGCATATTACTAGCTAGCTCTTCCATCTTAATTCAACCCATTTCCATTAATTTGTCCTGCCACGTGGCTCACCTGTGTTACTTTAAATGTTGAATCTTGGGCAGCTGGATTGTTTCTCCGTCTGACTCTGGCCTCATTTCCTTATTTAGGCCTCGATTTTTCTGCCTACTTCTATGATGCCTGCCAGAGGCCGAAACAGTTCCTTTATTTCATGGCATACAAAAAGACATTCCCATATCACTACCTCTCCACACAATCAAGTTTATGGTGTTTATTTCTTTAAGAAAAATGAGAATCAAGAAAAAAAATGATTAAAAATACCCAAGTAAATCAATTAAAAACAAAACAAAAACACACAAAAGGGCATTTTATGTTAGTCATGAGATCTGTCTTGGCTTTGGGTTCAAATACCCAATTATACTCAACTGGAGAAAACTGATTTTTCTCTTTCTCAGAAGGTATTATTGCAAATGGCTTTTCAGTGAAAATTGACTTTGTGTCTACTTTCCTTTCTCCATGGTGAGTTTGTATCTTTTTTTGAACCTGTGCAGGTCTTGCACACAGTAGAAGTATCTGTGAGTACATATTGTATCAGCCCACTTGATTCTAGAAGAGGCTCTTTCTTTGGACTCCTGTACTACCTCTGGCTCTTACTATTTTTCTAAGACATAGATTCTCTTGGACATAGATTCCTGAACCTTGAAGAAAAAGGTTTGATAAAGACATCTGATTTAAAGATAAATGCTCCTAGGCAGAACTAAGCAATATTGGGATCTTGGGACCTGGGGCCGCCTGCCCATGGGGGGATGGGGAGATGTGGAGAAGAGAGAATGACCTGATGTGGTGGGAGGGGGAAGGGACCTTGACTAAGGATATACAAAGATAAAAAATGTGACTTCTTTATTCATAATAATAAAAAAAGAAGAAAAAAAAAAGAAAAAAAGAAAAATGCTTCTAAGTATTTTACTTTCTACACATTTTCCACTTGTGGGTCTCTGTGTTCATTACTATCTACTATAAGGAGCTTCTCTAATAAGGTGAGCAAGTCACTGTCTCAAGTAGCAATATGTCATTAGGATACATTTTATTGCTATGATCCTTTGGCAAAATAATAATAGAAGGTTTTTTCCTTAGGCCTAAAACCTAGTCTTAGGTTATTGGCCACATTATCAGTGTCATTTATTATTTTTAGCAATCTGTGAAATGCAAGTTAAAGCTACTTTAAGATTTCATCTTACCAGACTGGAAAGATAGCCCAGAAGATAAAAGTGCTGACTGCTCCTCCAGAGTTCCTGAGTTCAGTTTCCAGCAAGCAAATGGTGGATCACAGCCATCTGTAATAAAATCTGGTGCCCTTTTCTGGTGTGTAGGCATATATTAACTATTAATATATACACAATAAATTAAAAAAAGATTTTATCTGACCCCAGAGAGAACAGCCAACATTAGTAAAACATATGGCAATATATTCTGTCAAAAATGTGGGAAAGAAATACACTTATTAATTGCTTATGGTAGTGATACTGATCCATCAACTACTACATCAATGTAGAGGTTGCTCAAAAAGTTAAAATCAATGTGCCACAAAACTAAGCTATACAACTCATGGGGATATATCCAAAAGATACTACATTATATTATAAAAATATTTTCTCAAGTATGTCCATTGCTACTATGTTCATATCAAGTAATTGGCTATAGTTTAGATGTTCATCAACTGAAAATAGATAATGAAAATATAATACATTTTCACAATACAGTGTTACTTAGTTCTTTAAAAATTAAATCATAAAATATTTAAATAAAAGAATGATGCTAAAAAAATTAATTCCAACAAAATAACACAGACAACCCAGAAGAAAAATATTTTATTTTCTAATAAATTAACTAATAAAATTGTATATGTGTATGTGTGTCATGTTTTGATCAGAGTATCAGCAGAAGTTAGAGAGCTTATAAGAGACTAGAGAGAGGAAACTTCCAAGTAAGGCAAAATATAGTATGAAAGTTTTCCTAGTTGCTGAACAGAATTCCACATTTTATTATAAATTCCATATTTGGTGGATAACTAGGCAGCTTACATAGCCTCGATACTGTGAATAGAGCAGCAATTAGCATAGATAAACAGATACTTCCTAGGCAGAATTTAGAGACTTCTGGTTGTATATTAAAAAGTGTCAAAGATGGATCATATAGTAGATATATTTTTAGGGTTTTAAGAAATTCCATAGTGTTTACCACAGTGACTAAACCGTTTATACACCTATCAACAGTGAATAAATTTTCCCTTTCTCAAACTCTCGTGATATTTGTTGTCTGTTGTTTACTTGAGCTTAATAATTCTAGCTAAAGAAAAAGAAAAAAAAAAAAAAACAACGTTTTTAAAGTAACTGTAATTTCCATCTATCTTATGGCAAGGGTATTTTACCACTTTCAAGATATTGCTTAGCCACTCTTTCATTTCTTTTGAGAACCTTTTCTCATATCCATAAATCATTTTAATTGGGTAATTTGTTTATGTTACTCTTTGGTTTTTCCTACTTTTACTTTTTGAGATTGTAATATGATTACATAATTTTACCATTCAATTTTCTCCATCTAACCACTCCTATACTATCTTCATATCTTTTTTTTCTAATTCATAGCTCCTTTTTTCATTCATTATTGTTACACACATGTATGTTCATACATATACATTCCTAAATATAAACTTCTAAATCTGCATGTTATTCATGTATATGTGTATTCAGGGCTCACCTTTTGGTATTGGATCACCAACTGATGTATTCTTCCCTGGGGAAAACTGTTTCTCTCACTCTCAGGATTTATTTCTTGCTTATAGTTCTTTGTGTTAGACTTATTTTCTTATGTCCATTTTAGTACATACATTATTTTTTTCTCATTTACCACTTTATTTAGGCAATAACATTAGTAGAAATTTATGAGTGTGGCTTCTGACATTACTAGAAGACAATCTCACAATGAACTCTCTATAAATTTTCTGTACCTTTTCTACAATGTTCCTTGTCTTAGGTGCAAGAGTGTTTTACAAATCTTACCATTGGGACTAGGATTCAAAAGACCTTATTTAGATTGATTGTAGTTTTTTGTAAAGGTCTCAATCTATGATAATGAAATGATACATTGTTTAGGACTGGGGACTACATTTCTCTGTAGGTATAGAGACAAATGTTTAGAATATAATTAGGGATTATGATATACTGTAAGATTCATGCCTTGGCATTTTGTTAGACTCCCAAAGTCCAAATAGAGTGTTTGGTTATCACCAAGGTATACAAGCCATTACTGCATCCTTAGTTAAATTGTACCATACTGTTCATTGTTGTGGTTCATAGGCATCAGAGTTGAGCAGGATTTTTGGTTGCTTCTCTTATTTGGAATATTGCATGATGACTGGTCCTTTGTAAGAGTAGCAAGTCTTCTTAATCATTGAGTTTAATCTCTTAAGCCTTCAATATAAGTGTTTATCTAACATACTTCATACAAAGTAAGGCATGCTTCAGATCTTTCATTAGATAAATTCATTCTTTCATTCAGATAGTTCATTAGATGATAGATGGTGTGATGTCAAACAATGAAATTTATAGATGTTCAGGATCAGAACATAAAGTAAATAAAAATAAATTAGAAATTAAAATAATTTTAGTAACTCTAAATTTGGCAATGAATATATCTTTAGAATCTTTTGAAATTTTCAAAATTCAGAAGAATTAATTATTAAGAAACAATGATTGTATTAATTATTATAGTAACAATGATGTTTAAACACAGAAGATTGAGTATTTATTAGTATTTTCTCGAGAAATATCAGTTATAATTGCAAAAATACCTACAAAATAATAATGTGTGAAT